>CM055438.1:10172163-10219836 GCA_029228465.1 Salix viminalis | reverse complement strand
CAAAGAGGATAATTATCAGGAGTCAACTTGAGTGAAACAATATTAGAGATTGGAATTATTATGGGGATTAAAGAGGAGGAGTTAAGGATTGTAGTGGACGAGGAAGGAGAGGAAGACATGATGAGACACTAGTCTTTTTGTAGTAGCTCTATACCATGTAAACTTAAAGAAAATAGTAAAGTAAAAAATGTATTTTTCTCACTTTAATGTTACATATACAAGGTTAGTTTTTATAGAGTTTGGGTACAACATAATAATGTTAAAGGAAAATCTTATCAACATTTGAAACGCAATAGAAGACGTGGGGTAGATCAGATTTATTGGTCTTCTTAGTCTTCCTAGTCTTCCAAGTCTTCCTCCAAATTCTTCTGCTCAACATTTGGTTGATTGGCTGAGCAGTTCGGCATTTTACTCTACATGCAGCAATTCTTAGTTGGATCCTACTAAGATAGGGTAATAACATGGGATCCAAAACATGAACGACATGTGTTCTTGCTGTTTAAACTAAGAAGCATTATTGTATGTCTGCTATCATGAACAGAGAAAATGACAGATGAAATTATTTGAAAGAGAATGAGTGATTTTACATGAACCAATACTTTTCTTCCAATCATGACTGTGTCTCCTTAAAATCAAATTGAACTAATAGTGGGAACTTCATGAGAGTATCGCCCATTTCTAAACCACAGGGAATGTGTATATCAGGGAACGCCTGCAGGCCTTGCCTGGCTTAAGTTTTTGGTGCTTGTGTTTTCAAGCTCCTGGCATCACTATAAGTGTAGGTGTTAGGGCGATTGTAATTGGTGGATCTAAATTCTAGATGGATGTGTTCTTTGCAAGTTAGTTTTTCAGTGTGCCCATTACCTGGCTCACCACCCCTCTCTCAAGAATAAATTGATCAGTTGATTCTGCTCAAAGCTTCAATCTTTGAATCTCTCACTTTGTAAGAAGACTGCAACTTTCCCTCTCTTTATCTCCCTCTTAACCCCAAAATTTGTATGTTTTTCTTCTTTTCTTTACTCCTTTTGTGTTAAAGTTTCTAAAACTTACACTCTCAAGCATTTCGTTTTTGCTTCAAGTTCATCTTTTTCGATCAACTTTTGTGGTGATGATTATTAGATCTGTAACTGCTTAAAGCAAAACCCCACTTTTTATCTATTTCATTTCCTTAATCCAACTTCTTCGGGTTATTAAAGTTTGACTTTTTAAATTGAAAGTTAACATCTTTATAGCTTTTTTCCCATGTATAGCGCAGCAATAAACATCGATGAACCGAGAGATCATATGGCAGACTCAATGATAGATAGTCAGTTACATGGGTATGTGAGTGAGGACAAAATTGAGTTCATCCAAAGCCGTGTCCAGAGATCTTTAGCAGAGAAGCTAGTGACTCCCTGCGGGAATACACTACTTCATCTTGCTGCGAGCTATGGAAGTGACAAGGTTATAGCTTATCTGACTGAAGAGTGTCCTCCTCTGATCACCAAGAGAAACAGCCAGGAGGACACAATACTTCATCTTGCTGCCAGAGAACGAAAGGCCAGTGATGCAATTAAAGATCTCGTGAAATCGGAACCTAGCTTGATGAGGATGACAAATACAAAGGGAAACACTCCTTTGCATGATGCAGTGATCAAGGGTAACAGAGAACTTGCCAAATTCCTAGCTTCCAAAAATCCAGAAGTGGCCTACTACAACAACAACAATGGCAGGTCTCCTTTATATCTGGCTGTTGAGAATGGCAACGAGAATGAGATACTTGATGATCTCTTGAAATCGGGAGATCCGTTCAGGATAAAAAGAGAAGATGGTGATGCCCTACCAAAAGGAAAGTCCCCTGTTCATGCTGCCATCGAACAACGTGACATAGGTGATCTCAATGTCTATACTGATCGGTAGAAAATGACTTACATACAGACAATTATTGCAAACCTAACATCTTCATATTCATTTGAAACAACTTCCTTTTATTTTCAGGTATATTGAAGAAAATTGGAGAGGCAAGGCCAGATCTATTACGTCTCACTGACGAAGAGATGGGAAATTCACTGCATTATGCATCATCCATAGGTTTCCTGGAAGGAGTTCGATACCTATTACACAGGTTTCACGATGGTGCTTACGAAACAAACCCTGAAGGCAACTATCCTATCCATCTAGCATGCAAAAGTCACTCTGTTGATGTAGTGAAGGTATATCTTGATAAATTCCCATATCCAAAAGAATTCCTCAATAAGAAAGGGCAGAACATTCTTCATGTAGCGGCTGAAAGTGGAAAGGGCAATGTGATTAGCTACATACTCAAACAGGACCGAAAGCTCGTCGAGCAGCTGCTAAATGAGATGGATGAGGATGGAAATACACCTTTGCATTTGGCAGCAGGTTATGGTAAATCCGTGGCTGCATTTGTTCTCGTGCGTGATAAACGCGTAGATAGTTCGGTTGTTAACAGTGAAAATCTGACACCATATGATTTGGCTGAACAACAATCCAAAAGTGCTGAAGAGAAATTTGATAAAGCAAATGAAATGGTATGCTATTTGATCATCATTTATCGAGTTACAAAAGTATATATATTTTAGGGGTAATTGTTGATTTAATATTTTGGCATCTGTGCTTCCTCTTTGTTGCCAGCACAATATTTTTTGAGTGTTTTAAGTCATATACTCTCTTTCACTTTTTTTTCATTGGCTATGATATCCTTTGGTGAAATGGAATCTATATCTTCGCTAAATTTAAGCAAAGAAAATCTCAAGAGAATTTTGCAAGATATTTGTAGAGCTAAGAAGAGAACGTGAAAACCTTGTGAAAAACCTGTATAAATCTTCAAAAACTTGAACAATTATCCGTTGTGCAATGCTTCATCATGACTTGTGTCTTCATTCCTCAGGATGGGCAACATCATTCAAAAGATGTGTATGGAATGAAGAATTCTACAACAGAAAATTCGACCGCTTCGACTAGTTCTCAACGAAAGGTACAAGTTTACATTGACTACGTACGCAAAATTGGTGAGCATATAACGGACTGCATGTACTTGATATATATGTTGCAAGATATTTGTAGAGCTAAGAAGAGAACGTGAAAACCTTGTGAAAAACCTGTATAAATCTTCAAAAACTTGAACAATTATCCGTTGTGCAATGCTTCATCATGACTTGTGTCTTCATTCCTCAGGATGGGCAACATCATTCAAAAGATGTGTATGGAATGAAGAATTCTACAACAGAAAATTCGACCGCTTCGACTAGTTCTCAACGAAAGGTACAAGTTTACATTGACTACGTACGCAAAATTGGTGAGCATATAACGGACTGCATGTACTTGATATATATATATCATCTAAGCTCAAATGACTGTTATCCAAACATGGGCTGATCGCCAGTTTTAGTGGCTTAGATTGTTGTCTCTCCATAGCAGGAAAAAAAAGAAAGGAAGAGGTAGCACAACATATTAAAATATATTTATGTTTTTTTGGCAGGACAAAGCATTCCATTTAAAGCGAGATACAAAAAAGTCATCACCAAAACACGAAGGACTGATTAATTATTTTGGAATGGTATTATTGCTTTCTTCTTTCTGAACTTTTTGCTAGCCATCCCTAATCTTTTAAACATCTAGTTCATGACCATGTAATTTAACTTGTATACAATTATATATATTCAAAATTCCTAAATCATTCCAGAAATTATCGAGTTCTGAAAAAGACATTTGAAGACCGATGCTTTTGGAGGCAATTGAGGAAGTGCAAGAAACTCGTTAAAACAACTAAGTTTTTTAACTCCTTTCCATGCAGGTGACAACATTATCGATCTTATACATCTATTCCCGCCCTAAGAAATCCCTAAGTTGGCATTTCACCGTTACTCCAGGACTGATCATATCACAGGCAAAAGAGGAATCAAAGAACAGGATAGGGAATCTTCTAGTGGTAGCAGTGCTTGTTGCTGGTGTAACCTTTGCGGGTGCTGTACAACTGCCACAATTAAGGGATAACAATTACTCAAGCGAACATCATCATGAATCTAACAGCACTATTACTGCCTCCCGTTACAGCTCTTATGAGAATCATCTGTATGGTTATTTATTTCTTGATTTGGGAGCATTATCTGCCTCTACGGTGGCAGCTCTAATCCTTCTTTGGGCAAGCTTCAGTGATGCTAGATTTATACTCCTTGCTGTTCAGGTTTCAGCGTTCATGGTTTTCTTGGCTATTATCATGATGTTCGGGGCGTTCATTTTATCCGTAAGAATAGCACTACCTGAATCCCATGAGGTGTGGTTAAGAATAGCCATTACAGTGGTGGCCGTTGTGTTTTTTCTTGTTCAGGCATTCCTTTTCTTACCTTGGATTCTTCCGCGATCTATCAACCATTTTCTTCAACGAATTATCTTGCATCATTTCTACTGCCTCTGGTTTTTCACGCTTTTCTACTGTTGGAGGTGGCTGACCGAGATACTTCCTGAACTTCCTGCATGTACTCATGAAAAATGATGCTGGAGTATCCCAAGAACAGAAATCAAAGAGCTAATCAATAATTATTGTTCGTGTGTTTATCTTTTCTTAAAAATTGTGTGTTTTATTGAATATGATTTCAGTTCCTATGCATGTATGTATGTGAAGGGACGTTCATGTATGTAGAGTATTTAAGACAGACATAATGGTTTTTTTTCTTTTCAGAATTGAATAAAGTTTAACCTTTGGCTTTTGCGAAGAAGGATTTCTTCTTGTTTACATTGTATTTTTATGGTGGATCTCCATCGCGTGGTGAGTTGTGTTATCTTTGAGTGTTCACTTGCGTTTTCTTCTCTTTCTTCTATTCTCCCGGCGTCAGTTTGGTATCAAAGCTTGGTTTGATGGTTGGACATTGTCGACCTGGACAAAACGCTACCGCGGCAGTGTACGCGAACATGACCTTCGTGACATCGAGACGATTTGAGAAGGCAAGTGCAACAACTCCAGCAGCGTCTTGAGCACTATGAAAATTAGGAACATGATGAGATGCATCATGGATCACATGATGAGGAGGAGGTTAACCCCTTTCACCAAGCTCATAGTGAGTCGTCTAGTGAAGAGGCTTTTCCCGTCGTCAACCTTGAAGGAACCCAGATTTCCAACGAGATTATGACATGAAAGTTGACATTCCAAAGTTTAAGTGAAGAATCCAAAGAAATGAATTCATAGATTGGCTTAATACTGTTGAACGAGTTTTTGATTACAAAGATGTATCAGATAGTTGAAAGGTGAAACTTGTGGCCATTAAGTTGAAGAAGAATGCTTCCATTTGGTGGGAACATCTCAGAAACTAGCGTGCTCGTGAAGGAAAAAGGATAATTGTGACATGGGAAAAGATGAAGAAAGAGCTTAGAAAGAAGTTCTTGCCTGAACACTAGCACCGATATGCATTTCTCCAGCTCCATAATTTTAGGCAAAAAGAGTTATCCATGGAGGAGTATACAATAAAGTTTGATTATCTTAAGATGCGCTGTGATGTATCTGAACTAGAAGAAAAAACCATTGCTCGCTACCTTCGAGGACTTTGATAAGAAATTGCTAATGTTGTTCAATTGCAACCATATTGGACCTACAATGACGTCTTCTAGCTGGCAATCAAAGTGGAGCGCCAACTTAAAGAAGCACAGGGGAATAGTTTTCGCTCTTCAACTTGGAAAGGTGCTACCAATCAAGGAAGTGGTTCTACTTCTAAGCCCTCACGAACACATAGGCCACCAAACTTCAAATCACTTCCTAAGAAAGATAGTGGGGGTATTCCAAGCCATCCTAGTTCTTCCAATCCCAATAATCAACAATGCTTCAAATGTCATGGGTTTGGTCATATTGCATCAGAGTGCCCTAACCGCAAGATTGCTTCTCTAGTTGAAGAGGATGTGGACAATGATGTGGAACAAGAGTTGCCTAGTAATGAAGAGGTGGAGAATGAAGATGAAATCACCTTTGGAGACTAAGGAGAGTCTCTTGTCATTCATCGCAGCCTAAGTGCAGTCCATGTAGAGGAAGAAATTAGGCTTCACAATATCTTTCACACCCACTACACATCCCATGGCAAGGTTTGTGGTATTATCATTGATGGAGGGAGCTATGAGAATATGGTAGCAACAAAAATGGTTGAGAAATTGCAGCTGAAAATGGAGAATCATCCTCATACTTACAAGCTTTCATGGCTGCGCAAAGGAAATGAGAAAGAAATGCAATTCCACCTTTGATGCAAGTTATTCTTAATGAGTTTGATGATCTCATTCCTGAAGAAATTCCAACTAACCTCCCATCGATATGAGACATTCAACAATGCATTGATCTTATGCTCGGTGCCATTCTACCTAATAATCCCGCCTATAGGATGAATCCTAAGGAACATGGAGAGCTGCAAAAACAAGGTGATGATCTTTTGACCAAGGGTTTGATTCGAGAAAGCATGAGTCCATGTGTTGTCCCCGCTCTTCTTGTACCAAAAAAAGATGGTTCGTGGCACATGTGTACTGATAGTAGAACGGTGAACAAGATAACTATCATATGCCGTTTTCCTATTCCTTGTCTTGATGACCTTCTTGACCAACTACCTGGTTCTACCATCTTCTCCAAGATTGATCTTCGTAGTGACTATCATCAAATCCGAATGAAAGAGGGTTATGAATGGAAGATTGCTTTCAAAACAAGGGATGGACTCTTGAAATGGATGGTTATGCCATGTGGTCTCTCAAATGCACCCAGTACCTTTATGCAACTTATGACCATGTTTTTAAACATTTTATTGGTCATTTTGTTGTTAATTTTGATGATATTCTTGTATTTAGCAAAAATCAGGAACAACACTTGGAACATCTTAGTCTTTAGCGTGTTAAGGGAGCAGAAATTGTATGTCAACTTGAAGAAGTGTCAATTCTTGACTAATAACATTGTCCTTTTGGGCTATGTTGTTTCGAGTGAAGGAATAAAGGCAGATCCCAACAAAATTGAAGCAATCACAAGCCGACTAACTCTCAGTACTTTTCATGACATCCAAAGCTTTCATGGTTTGGCCTCTTTGTACTGTTGTTTTATCAAGGGGTTTAGCACTATCATTGCTCCAATCACCAAATGCCTAAAGGGAGGGAGGAACTTTCACTTGGAATGATGAAGCACAAAGAAGCTTTGAATGCATAAAGAAAAAGATGATTGAAGCTCCTATTCTCGCACTTCCAAATTTTAACATAGTGTTTGAAGTGGATTATTGATGTAGAATGGATAGCCTTGGAATTTGAAGAAGTGCTGGACAAGAAATTGAAGAAGAAGGACCATTCTAAAAGCAGTAAGTCAGCTGGCAGCAGGGTGTTTGGAAATTAGAAGCTCAAATCCAGCATTTAAAGCAAATCCCATCGTTCATGCCTGCAAATTCACGTCTACAAATCCTTGATTTGGCTTATTTCCAGTTTTAGATTAATTGTAATCTACAATAATAATTGTTTCTAATACTGGACATACTTGAACACGCCTATTTAAAGGTTGTAAACAATGGTAGAGGACACAATCAAAATTTGAATTTCATTTCTAAAAAAAGTGTTTTCATTCAATAGATTTACGTTGGTAAATCTTACCTTCCATTTTACGTCAAGCGGTATCAGAGCAAGGATTTGCCTTGTCTTCAATGGCCAACAACAAAGAAGGAGGAAGAGCTAATCCCTGTGATGCTGGTCGCAGGGACAGAGATGCAGATCTGTGGGCAGCCATTGACGAACAAAGGCAAGCAATGGCGAGGATGGAGGCCATGATCCAACAACTGGTTGTGGGTCCTTTGGCACCTGCCAACGGGGGCGCTCACAACCATTTGAGGGTGGAACCTCCTCCTATGGTCGCCAGAAATAGACCCTATGTCGATGACAATGATGACGAATCAAAAGAAGAAACACCAGATGCTCAAGAAAATCAGTTACAAGGGTGAAATCAGCCTGAGTACAGAATACGCGTTGACATACCATTTTTCCATGGTAAGTTACAGATTGAGGAATTTCTGGATTGACTCTTGGAGGTTGAACGCTTCTTTGATTTTACAGAGGTGGAAGACGAACAACAGGTCAAGCTGGTTTCCTATAAATTAAGAGGTGGGGCTGTGTGTGGTGGGAACAGTTGCAGATGGATAGGCGACGCCAAGGGAAAAACCCCATTCGATCATGGAGACGAATGAAACAACTCCTCATGAATAGATTATTACCACTCGATTATGAGCAATTCATATTCCAAAGCCTACAAAACTGTGTGCAGGGGAACAAATAAGTGTCAGACTATACCGAGGAGTGGTCCAGACTTTTAGTGCCGAACAACTTGAATGAATCAGAAGCTCAGCAAGTATCCATATATTTGGGAGGCTTGAAATCATCAATTAGAGAAAGGATTGGGTTACAGGTAGTGTGGACGGTTGATGAAGCACACAACATGGCCTAAAGGCATAATTGATGGAGAAAACTTGTACCCGTTTTTCCCCTTATAGAAACACGGGTGACCCAGCTTACAAAGGAAAATTCACAACACCTGATGGCCAAAATCCTCCCAAGACAGCCACAGACCAGAACATACGAGGGACAGCTGCCACTAGCAACCAGTCTGGAGGTCGCCCAACAACCATGGCAAGAGAGGCCCCGCAAGCACCAAGTGCCTTTGTTAAACCAGGAGGGTTTAAATGCTATAGGTGTGGACAACCAGGACATCGATCAAATGAATGCCCAGCCAGGAGGCCTATAAATTTGATAGGTGATGGAATGGGGGATGAGGAGCAATATGTGGAAGAGGAATCAGGAATAGGGGAGCTGTTGGAGGGGGCTGAAGTTGCAGAAGAGGAGGGAGAGTTTGTGAATTGTGTTGTTCAACGTGTCTTGTGCTCAACTAAAGTAGAAGATCCCTTGCAGCGGAATAACATTTTTAATTCTTGTTGCAGTGTTCAAGGAAAAGTCTATGATTTAATTGTTGATACTGGGAGTTGTGAAAATTTTGTGTCTAAAAGGCTGGTAGAGCATCTGAAGTTACGGGTTGAAAAACACCCAAAGCCTTATATGATTGGGTGGATCAAAAAAGGGCCTAAAGTAAGTGTGGCCGAAGTGTGCAAGATCCCTATTTCGATTGGGCAGCACTACCGTGATGAAGTGGTTTGTGATGTGGTCGACATGGATGCTAGTCATGTATTGTTGGGTCGTCCTTGGCAATTTGATGTGGATGTGACCTATCGAGGGCAGGAGAATGTATATGTCTTCAATTGAGAAGGCAAAAAAATCACCATGGTCCCTAAGCAAAATTCAGGTGGAGTCGCGGGCAAAGCTACTGTGGGAGATCACTCATTACTCTCGTTAGTCACTTCCCTAACAGAATTGGAGTTGGAAGTAAGAGAAGCACAAGAGGTTCATGTTGTGATAGTACGGGCTCTAGTAATAGCAGAAGGAAGAAATGGAGGCACTTTAGAGAAACAATACTTGGGAGATATGTCCATTGCCCAAAAGGAAGAAAACAATTGGGTGCAAATGGATATTCATAGTAAAACTCAAAGCTGATGGCAGTATTGACAGGTACAAAACAATATTAGTTGTGAAGGGGTATACACAGAAATATAGAGTAGATTATCAAGAGACATTTGCTCCGGTTGCAAAAATTAACACCATCTACATTCTTATCTCCCTAGCAGTAAATGGAGACTAGGTATTACAACAATTTAATGTCAAATACGCTTTTCTAAATGAAGACCTTGAAGAAGAAGTATACATGGAATTGCCACCTGGAGCCAAACATAAACCAACGTATAAAAATGAATTTTGCAAATTAAAGAAGGCATTATACGAACTAAAACAGTCACCCCGGGCGTGGTTCAGAAGATTCTCCTCTATGATGAAGGAATTTGGCTACAAGCAAAATAACTCGGACCACACCTTGTTTATAAAGCACAAAGAAGGTAAAATTACGATATTAATTATATATGTGGATGATATGGTCTTAACAGGAGATGATCCAGAAGAAAGAAAATCACTACAACAGTTTCTGGCATCCAAATTTGAAATGAAAGATCTTAGATAATTGAAGTATTTCTTAGGGATCAAGGTCTCAAGGTCAAAGATTGGGATATGTCTATCACAATGAAAATATGTCATAGATATGCTAACAGAGACTGGAATGCTTGCATGCAAACCAGTTGACACACCTATGGAGATGAATCACAAGCTGAGAGAATCAGAAAATCAGACGCCAACGGACAAGGGACATTATCAACGGTTAGTGGGAAAACTAATATATTTATCATACACAAGGCCAGATATAGCCTATGCATTAAGTGTGGTAAGTCAGTTCATGCACTCACCAGGAGAAAAACATATGGAAGCAGTATATCAGATCTTGAGGTATTTGAAGAGTGCACCAGGAAGAGGATTACTATTCTCTAAAAATGAGGTCCATGAGATTGAAGGGTACATAAACTTAGTTAGCTGATATTCTCACAAAGACAGTTTCAGGAAGGGTATTTCATGACGCTATTAGCAAGATGGACATGATAAACATCCATGCTCCAATTTGAGGGGGAATGTTAGAATTAAAGTTGACATTATAGCTGGTTAGTCTTTTGTAGTCTTGTATAACAGTAACCTGTGGTGTCTGTGTTTTTTTATTTTGTAGTGTAACTGTAAAGTAAGGTCTTTAGTGTTCTTCATGTATAAAATGAGCTACTGTAACAAAGAGGCTAATCAGTCGAATTACATACTGAAATTATACACTGCAGTTTTTACAATTATAAATTGATAACGGTGATAGCAAGCATAAGAAGGCGGCAATGGTAGTGACAATAAAAGCAGTAGTCGTGGAGTAATGACTATAGTTGAGGTGGACTAATCATTTGGTAATGGTAACAATGGCAATAGGGTCACCAACGATTGACAAGAGATTACGATGAAGGTGGGGGTGATGTGATGAGGTGTTAGTGGTGAAATAATATTATTAATAATAATAATATTGAAATTAAGGTGATAGCAATGGTGGGTGACAATGATAATTCTAGAACTTTAAGGTTAGTTTTCTTCCAAGAATCATTCTCTTATAAAGTACGAGTATTTATATTAACAAATAATTTTAGATATTTTCATATATGTTAAAAATATTTTCTTAAGAAATAAAAATATATAATTTTAATATATTTCCAAACAAAAAACTATTTAAAAAATAATTACTATTATACTCTCATAGACACCTTTTAAATATAATTCTCTTTAAATACGATTCCTTTGATGCCTAAATTTTCCAATGGTACAAGCAAAGTTTGAACTCATAACCCTTTAACAAAAATCTTAGGTGAGTTAAATGCTAAGATCTTTGCATGTATATAGCTAGCTGGTATCTACGATTTCAACGAGAGATATAAATGAAACCTATGAATGAGTTGTACCTTTGAGAATGCATTTCTATAGCTCAAGTAGGCTAGTTAGATAGTGACTATTGCCAAAGTTTTAGGGCACTGTACAAGGTTTTCTACCAAACAGTAACGATTACTATTTTCAGTGCCTCAAACTTAAAAATTATATCCTTTTGAACCAAGGCATTGAGCCAATAATAAGGCAATGACGGTGTCCTGGCCAGCCACAGGCCAAATAAATGCTCTAAGAGTTGGTTAGATAAGTGAGTGGTATCCAGCTATTGCAGGTACAAGAGGGGGGGAAACTTGTTTGGTAAATACAAGTTATTTCATAAATAGAGTTTATAAAAGCTCATCCGATTAAAGTCAAATCACATAAACAGATAGATCAATCGTAAGGAAACTATCATGTTTTAAAGAAACAATATCTCGTATTAGTGGCAGTTTACTTTTAATTCCAACGCCACTATGCTACGCCAAATCCTGCTATATGCCATGGCACTGTCACTGTGGCTGCTGAAGGCTATAGCCTTAGAGTGGAAAAAAGGTCACACAAAAGAAAAGTTTGATACCCTACGTAGACAGGAATTCGCAGCAAAGCCCTGAATTTCTCACCCATGCAAGAGGTTTTGTGCTCAATTTGTTTTTGGGACCCGCTAGGAAAGGTACCCCACGGCCTCATGATCAGCTAATGAGATGATCGAAGCCATTCATTTGCAACTTGCCCAGTCAATAGTCAATTTTTGAAATTTCACTGTAAAATCCGAGTTCTCAGCTGGACAATCAACAAAACGGTAAAAAGAAAGGGGTCCAATGTCAGAAAGGCTTGTTGGACAATAAATGGGGGACGTGTTTATTTGCAAAAACATAAATGTCACTTGTGATATGAGCTAATGATCTGGTGGACATAAATGGCCTAACATTTAATTCCTTAAGCTTTCCGCCAGACCATCAATTGTTAGAGCACTTAGGTCTTTGACAATGCATTTTAAGTTTTTGGTGCTTGTGTTTTCAAGCTCCTTGCATCACTATAAGTGTAGGTGTTAGGGCGATTGTAATTGGTGGATCTAAATGCTAGATGGATGTGTTCTTTGCAAATTAGTTTTTCAGTGTGCCCATTACCTGGCTCACCACCCCTCTCTCAATAATAAATTCAGTTGACTCTGCTCAAAGCTTCAATCTTCGAATCTCTCACTTTGTAAAAAGATTGCATCTTTCCCTCTCTTTATCTCCCTCTAACCCCAAAGTTTGTATGTTTTTCGTACCATTAAAGTAGCCATATAGTCCTGTCCACAGAAACAATGTAGTAATTGTGTCTTCCAAAGAGGATAATTATCAGGAGTCAACTTGAGTGAAACAATATTAGAGATTGGAATTATTATGGGGATTAAAGTGGAGGAGTTAAGGATTGTAGTGGTCAAGGAAGGAGAGGAAGACATGATGAGACGCTAGTCTTTTTGTAGTAGCTTTGATACCATGTATACTTAAAGAAAATAGTGAAGTAAAATATGTATTTTTCTCACTTTAATGTTACATATACAAGGTTAGTTTTTATAGAGTTTGGGTACAATATAATAATCTTAAAGGAAAATCTTATCAACATTTGAAATGCAACAGAAGACATGGGGTAGATCAGATCAGTTGGTCTTCCTAATCTTCCTCCAAAATTTCCTCTTATTGATAGCTACAGTTGTTTGATTGGCTGAGCAGTTCTGCATTTTACTCTGCGTGCAACAATTCTTGGTTGGATCCTACTAAGATAGGGTAATAACATGGGATCCTACTAAGTGTAATCACATGGGATCCAAAACATGAACTACACGTGTTGAACTTTGATAAAAAAATGAAAGAATATATTCATGATGTGGGCAACTGTTCTTACAGTTTAAATTAAGAAGCATTATTGTATGTCTGCTATGAACAGAGAAAATGACTTGATGAGCATTATTCAAGGGGGGTAAAAGACAGATGAAATTATTTGAAAGAGAATGGGTGATTTCACATGAACCAATACTTTTCTTCCATTGTGTCTCCTTAAAATCAAAGTGAACGTGGACATTTTTAAACCACAGGGAACGTGGACATTTTTGGCTATATCAGGGAACGCCTGCAGGCCTTGCCTGGCTTAAGTTTTTGGTGTTAGGGCGATTGTAATTGGTGGATCTAAATGCTAGATGGATGTGTTCTTTGCAAATTAATTTTTCAGTGTGCCCATTACCTGGCTCACTACCCCTCTCTCAAGAATAAATTGATCAGTTGATTCTGCTCAAAGCTTCAATCTTTGAATCTCTCACTTTGTAAAAAGATTGCAACTTTCCCTCTCTTTATCTCCCTCTTGACCCCAAACTTGTATGTTTTTCTTCTTTTATTTACTCCTTTTGTGTCTAAAGTTTCTAAAACTTACACTCTCAAGCATTTCGTTTTTGCTTCTAAGTTCATCTTTTTCGATCAACTTTTGTGGTGATTATTAGATCTGTAACTGCTTAAAGCAAAACCCCACTTTTTATTTATTGCATTTCTTTAATCTAACTTCTTCGGGTTATTAGAGTTTGACTTTTTAAATTGAAAGTTAACATCTTTATAGCTTTTTTTCCATGGACAGCGTAGCAATAAACACCGATGAAAACTCGATTCTGAGAGATCATATGGCAGACTCAATGATAGATAGTCACTTACATCGGTGTGTGAGGCAGGACAATATTGAGGAAATCAGGCGTGTCCAGAGACCTTTAGCAGAGAAGCTAGTGACTCCCTGCGGGAATACACTACTTCATCTTGCTGCGAGCTATGGAAGTGACAAGGTTATAGCTTATCTGACTGAAGAGTGTCCTCCTCTGATCACCAAGAGAAACAGCCAGCAGGACACAGTCCTTCATCTTGCAGCCAGAGTGTAAACTTTAAGAGTATAGAGGATAGAGAGAAAGATGTATAAGCTTTATTTTCTTGTATATCTTTACAAGAGTGCTGTCCACTATATATAGTTTACAATTGATACATACATTTAAAACTCTCTGTATCTATTGCAACGGTAAAGTATTTATTGAATAACGGTAAAGGATCGTGTCTTCCTTAATTGTTGATCTTCAGAATTAAGTCACAATTGACTTTCCTTAGCTGACTCTGTTTTCCCTTTCCAGTCATGCTGATTTTGCTCCTTCGCTGATTCCTTTCTCCCAACATTCAATTGCTGATCATCCTCCTTGATTTCCATTATCTTTAGCTGATTCTCTACACGCCCCCTCAATCTGAAGGGTAGTTCGCGGACATTCAGATTGAGCTGAACTTGCCGAAACTTGATTGGTGGTAGTGGTTTTGTGAGGGCATCAGCCAGTTGATCCTTGCTGGAGATGAATTGGACCACCAATTCTTTGTTGGAAACCTGGTCCCGAACAAAGTGAAAATCGAGTTCGATATGCTTGGTTCTGGCATGGAACATAGGATTGGATGAAAGGTATGTAGCCCCAATATTATCACACCATAATATCGGGCTGCGTTGTAAAGGAAACCCAAGTTCTTTCAGGACTGATCTGAACCAAATTAATTCGGCAGCAGCGTTGGCAATGGCTTTGTATTCAGCTTCGGTGCTGCTTCTAGCTACCGTAGGTTGTTGTTTGCAACTCCAAGAAATTAAATTGGATCCCATGTAGATGCAATACGCCCCTACTGATCGCCGATCATCCCTATCTGCTGCCCAGTCAGAATCGGAGAAGGCTTGCAATTGAAAATCTATATTCCTGGTGATGAGTAAACCAGTGGAGATGGAATGCTTGAGATAGCGTAATATACGCTTGATAGCAAGCCAATGAGAGTCCAGGGGATTGTGCATGAATTTGCTCACTTTGTGCACAGCAAATGATAAGTCTGGTCTTGTAAAGGCCAGATATTGTAGGCTTCCAACCACACTTCGATAGAGGCTTATATCGGCAAAAGGAGTGCCATCTGTAGAGGTGAGCTGACAAGTGGAGGACATTGGGCTGCTGCATGGTTTAGCATATTCCATTTTGCTTTTGTGTAGCAATTCAATGATGTATTTGCGTTGGGTCAAATACATTCCTTCGGGGCAGCGAAGAGCTTCAATTCCAAGGAAATAGGTAAGGTTGACGAGGTCCTTGAGTGCGAATTGAGTTTGCAAGTAATGGATAATGTCTTCAATTGCTGAATTGCTTGATCCCGTGATGAGGATATCATTTACATAAATGAGAATATAGATGTTATAAGTTGGTGTCTGTAGCACAAACAAAGAAGGATCTGCCTTACTCTCAACAAATCCCAATATTTTGAGTGTTGTGGACAATTTAGAAAACCATGACCGGGGTGCCTGCCGCAAACCATACAAGGATTTGTGTAGTTTACACACATGAGTTGGAAATTGTGGATGCACAAATCCTTGTGGTTGTGTCATGAATACCGTCTCTTGCAAATCGCCATGCAAGAATGCATTTTGCACATCCAACTATTTGATGTTCCAGTTAGAGGTGACAGCAATGGAAATGACAAGGCGGATGGTGGCATGTTTAATAACTGGACTGAATGTTTCAGTAAAGTCGACCCCTTCCTGCTGGTGGAAGCCTTTGGCAACCAAACGAGCTTTATAACGCTCAATGGTCCCATCGGCTTTCTTTTTGATTTTGTAGATCCATCTATAACCCACGATGTTGGCTGCTGCTGGAGTGGATACAAGAGTCCAGGTGCCATTTTGCAGCAAGGCTGAAAATTCCTTGTTCATGGCCTCTCGCCAGTGTTGGAATTTTGATGCTTCACTGTAGGATGATGGTTATGTGAGGTTGGGGTTGAGGTCTGCTAGAAGTGCCCTTGGTAGTGGATGGCAAATGAAGTCATCACTGATTTGCCTTGGTCGGTGAACATTGTTCTTGGATCTAGTCACCATGGAATGGGTGTTGGATGGAACCAGCTGGGCTGTTTGGTGTGGATTTGCACTTGTTGATGCGTCAGGTGGAGGAGATTCAGGGCTGGCAGGGGCTGCTTGAGAAGCTTGTTGACCTGTATCTGCAGAGAGTGAGACAGATGGTGCAGGTGATGTGCATGTGATAACAGGATTAGTTTGCAAATTCGGGAGACATGTGGACATAGGAACATTTAATTGCCGAGGCAAAGACACCAATGGAGAGTTGTTGGACTGTGTAGTTGAGACCGATTGAGTTAAATAGGGGAATAGAGTTTCATCGAAAACAACATGTCGAGAAATTTAAATTTTTCCTGTAGATAAATCTAAACACTTGTACCCTTGATGACAAAGACTATAACCAATAAAAATGCACGTTTTAGATCTAAAATTCAGTTTATTTTTGTTATATGGTCGTAAATTTGGCCAACAAGCGCAACCAAAAACTTTTAGAAAATGATAATCAGGGATTCGATTGTAAAGAATTTCAAAGGGGGATTTGTTGCGCAAAACAGGAGTAGGAAGGCGATTGATGATGTAAGTGGCTGTATTAAAGGCATCTTCCCAATAATTCATAGGCATATTTGAATGCGCTAATAGGCTAAGGCCAACTTTGACAATATGCCGATGTTTTCGTTCAATTGACACATTTTGTTGATGGGTATGTGGACAGGCTAGGCGATGGTGAATACCATGACGTTGAAAATAGGTGTTGAGATGACGGTACTCACCACCCCAGTCTGATTGGATTGCTTTAATTTACGGTCAAATTGTTTTTCCACATACGCCTGAAAATTTAAAAATACTTGTTCAACGTCAGATTTGAAGTGAATGGGAAATAACCACAAAAATTTTGAATAATCGTCAAGAAAACTAACATAGTATTTAGCACCGGATGTGGACGCTGTTGCTGCAGGTCCCCACACATCGGTGAAAATTAAATCCAAAGGGTTTGAAGAAATAAACTTTGAAGAAATAAAAGGCAAATTATGGCTTTTTGCCATTTGACATTCAGGGCACACAGCATGTGTTTTAGATTTTTCCACAGGAAATGAGAGGATGGATAGGACTTGATTCACGATTGGACTGGAAGCATGACCGAGTCGACGATGCCAATCATGCTGCCGAATACTGGAAAATGCACGAGGGACAGTGGACAGGTGTGTGAACCGATAGAGACCATCATGGAGATAGCCTCGATGAAGGACCTTCCCCAAGTAATCCTTCACAAGAAAATAGAAACCATGAAACTCAAAATACACGTTATTGTCAACACAAAATTGATGTACTGAAAGTAAATTCTGCTGTATTTCTGGAACAAGAAGGACTTGATTTAGTAAAAATGTAGAATGAGGAGTTGTCATTTTGGAAGACCTAATTTTGGAAATTTTCAAACCTTGCCCATTACCAACGTGCACACAATCAGAACCAGTGTAGTCGTTTTTCTGCAGGTTCAAATCAACAATGTTATTTGCAAGGTGATGTGTTGCTCCTGTGTCAGCAGTCCATGGTGTTTCTCCTGCATCTTGTCCATGACGTATTGCTGCAAATGCTTGTTTTGGCTGCTGTGGTGTTGATTCCTGGTAAGACATATCAAAACGAAAATAACACTTTTTAGCATTGTGTCCGGTTTTGCCACATATTTGGCAAGTGGTGGGAAATTGATTGTGTCTGTTAGTGGAGTGGAATCCACTACGATTTGAATTGCGCCCCCTGTCACGAAAACCACCACTCCTTGGATAATTGTACTGCCTTTGTGCCATGTTTGCAGAGGGTTGCTGAATATTGGGAGTGAGCTGATGGCGAGAAATTCGGGCTTCAGTTGTCAGCAGAAGAGAATAAATCTCTTCAAGTGTAATGCTGTCAATTCGTGCTGTTAATGAGGCAACAAAGCTGTCATACTCGTGACTGAGACCTGCGAGTATGTAGGTGATAATATCATCATGTGTCAAGGGCTGTCCAGCAACAGCGAGCTCATCAGTAAGTCTTCTTATAAATTGGAAATATTCACTGGCTGTCTTATTGCCTTTCATGGCAGTGGCCAGTTGAGTGCGTATTTGGATGATGCGTGCACGGGATCGTGAGGAGAAGGTTTCCTCTAGAGCATTCCACACAGCCATAGATGTGGTATAATTTACCACTTGAGCAAGCACTGACTCAGAGAGAGAAGTCATCAGTGTGCTTAGTATGATGTTATCTTGTCGGATCCAATGTGTGTAGGCTGGATTTAATCTTTCAGAAATAGCAGCTGTAGTAGAGTCAGTGACCGAGATAAATTTCATTGGTTTAGGGATGGTTCCATCAAGATATCCAAATAGGTCTTGACCTTTGAGATATGGCACTAATTGTGCTTTCCAGAGGAGAAAGTTGTCATGGTTTAATTTTACCGTGACAATGGTTGACATGGGGATGACAGAAGGGTGGGATGGGAGGTTGTTTGAGGTGTTTGAGATGTTTGAGGAAGACATTTGCTAGACGTAGGTCTTTTATGGCTCTGATACCACGTAAACTTTAAGAGTATAGAGGATAGAGAGAAAGATGTATAAGCTTTATTTTCTTGTATATCTTTACAAGAGTGTTGTCCACTATATATAGTTTACAATTGATACATACATTTAAAACTCTCTGTATCTATTGCAACGGTAAAGTATTTATTGAATAACGGTAAAGGATCGTGTCTTCCTTAATTGTTGATCTTCAGAATTAAGTCACAATTGACTTTCCTTAGCTGACTCTGTTTTCCCTTTCCAGTCATGCTGATTTTGCTCCTTGCTGATTCCTTTCTCCCAACATTCAATTGCTGATCATCCTCCTTGATTTCCATTATCTTTAGCTGATTCTCTACACAGAGATGGAATGGCCTGTCCTGCAATTAAATCTCTAATCACCAGGAGAAACAGCCAGAACGACACAGTCCGTCAACTTGCTGCCAGTGTAAAAAGTGCTCTTCATACAATTAAATCTCTTGTGGAATCGAATCGGATCTTGACGAGGATGGCAAATACAAAGGGAAACACACCTTTGCACGATGCAGTGATCAAGGCTAACAGAGAAGTTGTCATTTTCCTAGCTTCCAAAGATCCAGAAGTGGCCTACTACAACAACAACAATGGCAGGTCTCCTTTATATCTGGCTGTTGAGAATGGAAACAAGAATGGGATACTTGATGATCTCTTGAGTTTACCACCTCCGTCCCAGATAAAAAGAGAAGAGGGTGATGCCCTACCAAAAGGAAAGTCCCCTGTTCATGCTGCCATCGAACAACGTGACATAGGTGATCACAATGTCTATACTGATCGGTAGAAAATGACTTACATACAGACAATTATCGCAAACCTAACATCTTCATATTCATTTGAAACAACTTCCTTTTATTTTCAGGTGTATTGAAGAAAATTGGAGAGGCAAGGCCAGATCTATTACGTCTCACTGACGAAGAGTTGGGAAATTCACTGCATTATGCATCATCCATAGGTTTCCTGGAAGGAGTTCGATTCCTATTACACAGTTTTCAAGATGGTGCTTATGAAACAAACCCTGAAGGCAACTATCCTATCCATCTAGCATGCAAAAGTCACTCTGTTGATGTAGTGAAGGTATATCTTGATAAATTCCCATATCCAAAAGAATTCCTCAATAAGAAAGGGCAGAACATTCTTCATGTAGCGGCTGAAAGTGGAAAGGGCAATGTGATTAGCTACATACTCAAACAGGACCCAAAGCTCGTCGGCAGTACGCTAAATGAGATGGATGAGGATGGAAATTCACCTTTGCATTTGGTCTGCAGGGTTATGGTAAATCCGGTGGCTGCATTTGTTCTCGTCGCGTGATAAACGCGTAGATAGTTCGGTTGTTAACGAGTGAAAATCGACACCATATGATTTGGTCGAACAACAATCCAAAAGTGCTGAAGAGAAATTTGATAAAGCAAATGAAATGGTATGCTATTTGATCATCATTTATCGAGTTACAAAAGTATATATTTTAGGGGTATTTGTTGATTTAATATTTTGGCATCTGTGCTTCCTCTTTGTTGCCAGCACAATATTTTTTGAGTGTTTTAAGTCATATACTCTCTTTCACTTTTTTTTTCATTGCCTATGATATCCTTTTGTGAAATGGAATCTATATCTACGCTAAATTTAAGCAAAGAAAATCTCAAGAGAATTTTGCAAGATATTTGTAGAGCTAAGAAGAGAACGTGAAAACCTTGTTGAAAAACTGTATAAATCTTCAAAAACTTGAACAATTATCCGTTGTGCAATGCTTCATCATGACTTGTGTCTTCATTCCTCAGGATGGGCAACATCATTCAAAAGATGTGTATGGAATGAAGAATTCTACAACAGAAAATTCGACCGCTTCGACTAGTTCTCAACGAAAGGTACAAGTTTACATTGACTACGTACGCAAAATTGGTGAGCATATAACGGACTGCATGTACTTGATATATATATATCATCTAAGCTCAAAGGACTGTTATCCAAACATGGGCTGATCGCCAGTTTTAGTGGCTTAGATTGTTCTCTCCATAGCAGGAAAAAAAAGAAAGGAAGAGGTAGCACAACATATTAAAATATATTTATGTTTTTTTGGCAGGACAAAGCATTCCATTTAAAGCGAGATACAAAAAAGTCATCACCAAAACACGAAGGACTGATTAATTATTTTGGAATGGTATTATTGCTTTCTTCTTTCTGAACTTTTTGCTAGCCATCCCTAATCTTTTAAACATCTAGTTCATGACCATGTAATTTAACTTGTATACAATTATATATATTCAAAATTCCTAAATCATTCCAGAAATTATCGAGTTCTGAAAAAGACATTTGAAGACCGATGCTTTTGGAGGCAATTGAGGAAGTGCAAGAAACTCGTTAAAACAACTAAGTTTTTTTTCTCCTTTCCATGCAGGTGACAACATTATCGATCTTATACATCTATTCCCGCCCTAAGAAATCCCTAAGTTGGCATTTCACCGTTACTCCAGGACTGATCATATCACAGGCAAAAGAGGAATCAAAGAACAGGATAGGGAATCTTCTAGTGGTAGCAGTGCTTGTTGCTGGTGTAACCTTTGCGGGTGCTGTACAACTGCCACAATTAAGGGATAACAATTACTCAAGCGAACATCATCATGAATCTAACAGCACTATTACTGCCTCCCGTTACAGCTCTTATGAGAATCATCTGTATGGTTATTTATTTCTTGATTTGGGAGCATTATCTGCCTCTACGGTGGCAGCTCTGATCCTTCTTTGGGCAAGCTTCAGTGATGTCAGATTTATACTCCTTGCTGTTCAGGTTTCAGCGTTCATGGTTTTCTTGGCTATTATCATGATGTTCGGGGCGTTCATTTTATCCGTAAGAATAGCACTACCTGAATCCCATGAGGTGTGGTTAAGAATAGCCATTACAGTGGTGGCCGTTGTGTTTTTTCTTGTTCAGGCATTCCTTTTCTTACCTTGGATTCTTCCGCGATCTGTCAACCATTTTCTTCAACGAATTATCTTGCATCATTTCTACTGCCTCTGGTTTTTCACGCTTTTCTACTGCTGGAGGTGGCTTACCGAGATACTTCCTGAACTTCCTGCTCTCAAGAAAAATGATGCTGGAAACAGAAATCAAAGAGCTAATCAATAATTATTGTTCGTGTGTTTATCTTTTCTTAAAAATTGTGTGTTTTATTGAATATGATTTCAGTTCCTATGCATGTATGTATATGAAGGGACGTTCATGTATGTAGAGTATTTAAGACAGACATAATGGTTTTTTTTCTTTTCAGAATTGAATAAAGTTTAACCTTTGGCTTTTGCGAAGAAGGATTTCTTCTTGTTTACATGTATTCCTTAGGTGGATCTCCATCGCATGGTGAGTTGTGTTCTCTTTGAGTGTTCACTTGCGTTTTCTTCTCTTTCTTCTATTCTCCCGGCGTCAGTTTGGTATCAAAGCTTGGTTTGATGGTTGGACATTGTCAACCTGGACAAAACGCTACCGCGGCAGTGTACGCGAACATGACCTTCGTGACATCGAGACGATTTGAGAAGGCAAGTGCAGCAACTCCAGCAGCGTCTTGAGCACTATGAAAATTAGGAACATGATGAGATGCATCATGGATCACATGATGAGGAGGAGGTTAACCCCTTTCACCAAGCTCGTAGTGAGTCATCTAGTGAAGAGGCTTTTCCACGTCGTCAACCTCGAAGGAACCCAAATTTCCAACGAGATTATGACATGAAAGTTGACATTCCAAAGTTTAAGGGCAGAATCCAAAGAAATGAGTTCATAGATTGGCTTAACACTGTTGAACGAGTTTTTGATTACAGTGATGTATCAGATAGTTGAAAGGTGAAACTTGTGGCCAGTAAGTTGAATAAGAATGCTTCCATTTGGTGGGAACATCTCAAGAACCAGCGTGCTTGTGAAGGAAAAAGGAGAATTGTGACATGGGAAAAGATGAAGAAAGAGCTTAGAAAGAAGTTCTTGCCTGAAACACTAGCACCGATATGCATTTCTTCAGTTCCATAATTTCAGGCAAAAAGAGTTATCCGTGGAGGAGTATACAATAAAGTTTGATTATCTTAAGATGCGTTGTGATGTATCTGAACCAGAAGAAGAAACCATTGCTCGCTACCTTTGAGGACTTTGATAAGAAATTGCGAATGTTGTTCAATTGCAGCCATATTGGACCTACAATGACGTCTTCAAGCTGGCAATCAAAGTGGAGCGCCAACTTAAAGAAGCACAGGGGAATAGTTTTTGCTCTTGAACTTGGAAAGGTGCTACCAATCAAGGAAGTGGTTCTACTTCTAAGCCCTCACGAACATATAGGCCAACAAACTTCAAATCATATTGAAATGTGATGAGAAGAAGAAAAACGTTTGGAATGAATGAATTTCTTAGTATTTCCTTCACTGTTACATTCCCTATATATATGCAGCAAAATGTCTGCATGTGCTAAGAAATAAACTAATGGCATAACTGTTTATTGTTAGTCAGCCAGCTAATTCTAATAACAAACTCTAACAAATTCTAGCCTGCAATTACTTGCTTAATACGTACAAGAATAAATTACAAAAGGTGACAGCTACTGTTATGTACAAAGTGGAAAAGTTGTTGTGTAGAACTGCAGAGGATGAGTGACCTGCTGCTGCAATTCTTCATCTTGTAAATCAATCTTCATCATGTAATTCAATACTCCCCCTCAAGATGAGGCGCATGTCAAGGGGAATAAATATTATGCAGACTCATCTTGGAAACTAAAGAGAAAAATTGCTTGAAACCGAGAGCTTTAGTGAAAACATCTGCTATCTGGTGATGGGAAGAGACATGAAATGTGCGTAAAATGCCATTTTGAATGTTTTCTCGAACCACATGGCAGTCAATATCAATGTGCTTCGATGCGCTTTCGTGATAAACAGGGGTTGGTTGCAATGTGAATGGCGACTTCTATCGTCATAATAAAGGAGTGCGAGGTTGAGGTTGAACACGGAGGTCTTGAAGAAGATTGCGAAGCCACACAATCTCACGACATGTAGAGCGCCATTGCCACAGTACTTTCGACCTCGGTGATGATCTTGAGACGAGTTGTTTGCTTCTTTGATTTCCAAGAAATCAATGAATTGTCGAGAAAAATGCAGTATCCCGTGACTGAACGCCTGGAATCAATGTAGCCTGCCCAGTCAGAATCGCAAAATGCTTTGAGCTGTAGGTTTGAGAGAACTGGGAAGAACAAGCCTTGAGCAGGGGAACACTTGATGTAACGTAGTACCCGAGATGCTGCAGCCAAATGGGGAACTCGTGGCTTGTCCATGAACTGGCTTAAAACTTGAACAGCAAAGGCAATATCGGGTCGACTGATAGTGAGGTAGAGAAGGCGACCAACCAGTCGTCTGTAGGATGTGGGATCTTCTAATAGCTGACCTGAATCTTTAGAAAACTTAACATTAGGTTCCATGGGAAATTGGACAGGTTTTGAAGCCAACATACCAGAATCTTGCAGAACTTCTAAGGCATATTTCCTTTGACAAACTGATATCCCAAGCTCACTGCGAGCTATCTCCAAACCCAGAAAATACTTAAGCTGACCTAGGTCCTTCAACTGGAAACGATCATTGAGTATTTGAATGAATTGTGAAACCTCAGCTGAACCATTACTAGCCACAATTATGTCATCCACATATACTAATAATGCAATAAAGGAACCATGCAAGCATCTTGTAAACAAAGTGTAATCAGCCTTAGATTGAGTGAACCCGAATTCAAGTAAGGCAGTAGAGAATTGTGCAAACCACTGCCTGGAGGATTGTTTCAGACCATAAATTGACTTGTGAAGTTTGCATACCTTGGACTCCCCCTTTCGTGTGAAACCAGGTGGCAAGGACATCTAAACATCTTCATCCAATTGACCATGAAGGAAAGCATTATTCACGTCCAATTGATGAAGGTGCCACTGCTTCACTGCTGCAACTGCTAAAAGGGTTCGAACAGTGGTGAGTTTAGCCACTGGAGAAAATGTTTCATAGTAATCCAAGCCCTCACATTGATTGTACCCTTTGGCAACCAACCTTGCCTTATATCTCTCTAAGGTGCCATCAGATTTTAACTTTACCTTGTACACCCACTTGCAGCCAATGACATGTTGTGAAAGTGGGAGGTCAACAACAGACCATGTGTTGTTGAGCTCGAGGGCTTTGATCTCCTTGTCCATGGCTTCACGCCATTCCACATGCTGACTAGCTTGTGTATAAGATGTAGGTTCAACAAGTGCAGAGAGTGAAAGACTAAAGCATTTGTGAGAAGGAGAAATATGATCATATGAAAGAACTGAAGAGAGTGAGTATGGAATACCTGCTGCTGAAGACGAAGGTGTGGGCTCTGAAGTGGAAGTTGAGAGATGACAATGATAGTCATGCAAATATCCAGGGGTGTGTTTTATGCGAGAGGATTTTCGTGGCTGTGAAATGCAAGGTGCAGAGGGCAATGTGTCAGTGGCAGGTGACATGTATGGTTCTGAACTGGTAGGTGGGATGGTGGAGCTGGAAGGTTGAGCACTTATGGAATGTGAAAGTAGTGTATTTGGTGGCAAAGGAGTGAGTGAAGAATGATCAAAGTCAGGAATTGGGGTGGGTAACGATGGAGCAGAATCAGTGGCCATTTCTGGATTGTTGAGTGTGAAGGGGAAAATATTTTCGTGGAACACCACATCTCTTGAAACAAACATAGAATTAAGGTTTAAATCATATAGTTTGTAACCTTTCATGTTGTATGGGTAACCTAGGAATATACATGGTTTAGCTCTAGGGTCAAATTTATGCCTATTTCTAAGAATGGTGTTTGCATAACAAAGGCAGCCAAAAACTCGCAGGTGGGAATATGATGGAGGGTGTTTGAATAAGGCTTCATAAGGTGTCTTGTTTTGCAGGATAGGTGTGGGGGTTCGATTGATTAAGTGAACTGCTGCAAGGGTGCAATCTCCCCAAAACTGTAATGGCAAACTAGACTGAAAAAGAAGAGCTCTAGCTACATTTAAAATGTGCTGGTGTTTGCATTCAACAATGGAGTTTTGTTGAGGTGTTTCAACACAGCTGAGTTGATGAATAACACCTTTGGATTCATAAAATGAGGTCATGTTAAACTCGGCACCATTGTCAGACCTTATTGTTTTTATTTTAGCTTGGAATTGGGTTTCCACCATAGTGAAGAAAGCTTGAATGTGAGCCCTGGTTTGAGACTTGTGTTCTAAGAGGTGACTCCATGTATATCGACTATGATCATCAACAATCGTGAGAAAGAATGAAGAACCAGTAAGTGATTTGGTAGAGAAGGGGCCCCAAATATCACAATGCAATAAATCAAAGGGTTGACTGGAAATTGAAGTGCTGTGAGGAAAGGAGAGGCGATGTTGTTTAGCCAGTGGACAAATGCTACAAGTTTTATTAGATTCATGTAGAATTTGAGGAATCACATTAGATAGTAACTTCATAGGCAAATCTGCAGGGTGTCCTAATCTATAATGCCATAATCCTTTGTTGGCAAAGTTTACAGAAAAACTTGCAGAAGGTAAAGCATTGTGTGTGGACATAGATTCTGCAGAATTGATAGAAACGGAATTATAAGGTAAAGCAGTAAGTGGATTTTGCAGCAAATGGTATAAACCTCCATCTTCTTTACCCACACCAATCGTTTTCCAGCTGGTAAGGTGCTGAATAAAACAGAAATTTGTTAGGAAAATGACACAACATTGGAGTGTTTTAATCAATCTGCTAACAGATATTAAATTGAAAGAAAATGATGGAATGCAAAGCACATTAGTCAAAACAAAGCAATCTGAGATTCTAACCGTCCAAATGTGTGTCACCGAAGCATACTGGCCATTTGGAAGTCTAACATATTTGGAGACAATAGAAGTAATGCTTGTGAATAAATCTAAGGAACAGATCATGTGATCCGTAGCCCCAGTATCTATGATCCATGAGTTTTTGACATGATTTGAGAGGAATTGATTTTGAGGTGAAGAAGATGAAAAAACAGAATGAGTTAGATTGATATTTGAAAGTGGAGTTTTAATCAAACAATCACCTGCACTTGTCATATTTTCACCTTGAATGGGGTGTTCTTGGTCTTTGACTGGAAATGATGATGCTTGGTTGGCAGATGAGTCAAGTTCTGCAATATTCGGTTTGAACATTTGGATGAGCTGCTGACACTGTTCGTAGGTAATGGGAAGCTCAGGTGCAGAGACTTGGTGAACACTAGCAGAAGCATTTTTCCCTTTAGTGAACTTATAGCCTGGTGGGAAACCATGAAGTTTGTAGCATTTTTCCATTGTGTGCCCAGAAATGCCACAGTGGGAGCATATTGGTCTGTCCTTCCGAACTGGAAAAGGTTTATTCCCAGTAAAACGATGTGGAGGTATGGTTTTAGTAAACAAGGCAGTGGTGTTTTGGTTGAAAGAGAGGCTTGATGAGGAAATCATACGTTGCCTTTCTTCTTGAACAACAAGTGAGAAGACCTTATTTATGGAAGGCAGTGGATCAATGAGAAGGATTTGGCCTCTGACTTGCGAATAACTCTCATTAAGCCCCATTAGAAACTGATAAACATGTTGCTGGTGTAGATAAGACATGATGGTTTTCAAGGCTCCACATGTGCATGTAGGTATGGGCTGGTGGTTTGCTAATTCATCCCAAAATCCCTTCATAGTTGTGAAATAAGAACTGATTGATTGATTCTCTTGTGACAGACAAGAGATGGATTTCTGGAGCTGAAAAATCCTTGGTCCATTATGTTGAGAAAAACGATCCTGAAGATCAATCCATATCTCAGAAGCATCATCAATGTAGATGATGCTATTGGCAATCTCTGTGGAAACAGAGTTGAGAATCCATGAGAGGACCATGTTGTTGCAACGGGTCCATGCTAGACCTTGAGAATCATGCAGATTGGTGGGTTTGGGAAGGGTGCCATTAACAAAGCTGAGTTTGTTCTTGGCTGATAATGCCATCATCATTGCACGTTTCCAGGAATTGTAGTTGTCCCCATTTAGAGGTTTTGAGACTATCATGGCGCCAGGACTGTCACCATGATGCAAGAAGAATGGATTTGCAGAATCCATGTCAAAAGTAGGATTGATAATGTCAGCCATTGCTGAGATGAAAAAGGTTGAACAAAAGGGGTGAAAAAAAAAGAAAAAAGATTAATCCTTTAAAAGGATGGCTCTGATACCATATTGAAATGTGATGAGAAGAAGAAAAACGTTTGGAATGAATGAATTTCTTAGTATTTCCTTCACTGTTACATTCCCTATATATATGCAGCAAAATGTCTGCATGTGCTAAGAAATAAACTAATGGCATAACTGTTTATTGTTAGTCAGCCAGCTAATTCTAATAACAAACTCTAACAAATTCTAGCCTGCAATTACTTGCTTAATACGTACAAGAATAAATTACAAAAGGTGACAGCTACTGTTATGTACAAAGTGGAAAAGTTGTTGTGTAGAACTGCAGAGGATGAGTGACCTGCTGCTGCAATTCTTCATCTTGTAAATCAATCTTCATCATGTAATTCAATAAATCACTTCCTAAGAAAGTTAGTGGGGGTATTCCAAGCCATCCTAGTACTTCAATCCCAATAATCAACAATGCTTCAAATGTCATGGGTTTGGTCATATTGCATCAGAGTGCCCTAATCGCAAGATTGTTTCTCTAGTTGAAGAGGATGTGGACAATGATTTGGAACAAGAGTTGCCTAGTAATGAAGAGGTGGAGAATGAAGATGAAATCACCTTTGGAGACTAAGGAGAGTCTCTTGTCATTCGTCGCAGCCTAAGTGCAGTCCATGTAGAGGAAGAAAATTGGCTTCGCAACATCTTTCACACCCACTACACATCCCATGGCAAGGTATGTGGTATTATCATTGATGGAGGGAGCTATGAGAATATGGTAGCAACAAAAATGGTTGAGAAAATGCAGCTGAAAATGGAGAATCATCCTCATACTTATAAGCTTTCATGGCTGCGCAAAGGAAATGAGAAAGAAATGCAATTCCACCTTTGATGCAAGCTATTCTTAATGAGTTTTATGATCTCATTCCTGAAGAAATTCCAACCAACCTCCCATCGATAAGAGACATTCAATAATGCATTGATCTTATGCTCGGTGCCATTCTACCTAATAATCCCGCCTATAGGATGAATCCTAAGGAGCATGGAGAGTAGCAAAGACAAGTTGATGATCATTTGACCAAGGGTTTGATTCGAGAAAGCATGAGTCCATGTGTTGTCCACGCTCTTCTTGTACCAAAAAAAAGATGGTTCGTGGCACATGTGTACTGATAGTAAAACGGTGAACAAGATAACTAGCATATGCCATTTTCCTATTTCTTGTCTTGATGACCTTCTTGACCAACTACATGGTTCTACCATCTTCTCCAAGAGTGATCTTCGAAGTGGCTATCATCAAATCCGAATGAAAGAGGGTTATGAATGGAAGATTGTTTTCAAAACAAGGGATGGACTCTTGAAATGGATGGTTATGCCTTTTGGTCTCTCAAATGCACCCAGTACCTTTATGCAACTTATGAATCATGTTCTTAAACATTTTATTGGTCATTTTGTTGTTAATTTTGATGATATTCTTGTATTTAGCAAACATTAGGAACAACACTTGGAACATCTTAACCAAGTCTTTAGTGTGTTAAGGGAACGAAAATTGTATGTCAACTTGAAGAAGTGTCAATTCTTGACTAATAACATTGTCCTTTTGGGCTATGTTGTTTCGAGTGAAGGAATAAAGGCAGGTCCCAACAAAATTGAAGCAATCACAAGCCGACTAACTCTTAGTTCTTTTCATGACATCCGAAGATTTCATGGTTTGGCCTCTTTTTACTGTCGTTTTATCAAGGGGTTTAGCACCATCATTGCTCCAATCACCAAATGCCTAAAGGGAGGAACTTTCACTTGGAATGATGAAGCACAAAGAAGCTTTGAAAGCATAAAGAAAAAGATGATTGAAGTTCCTATTCTCGCACTTCCAAACTTTAACATAGTGTTTGAAGTGGATTATTGATGTAGAATGGCTAGCCTTGGAATTTGAAGAAGTGTTGGACAAGAAATTGAAGAAGAAGGACCGTTCCAAAAGCATTAAGTCAGCTGGCAGTAGGGTGTTTGGAAATTAGAAGCTCAAATCCAGCATTTAAAGCAAATCCCATCGTTCATGCCTGCAAATTCACATCTACAAATCCTTGATTTGCCTTATTTCCAGTTTTAGAATAACTGTAATCTGCAATAATAATTGTTTCTAATCCTGGACATACTTGAACACGCCTATTTAAAGGTTGTAAACAATGGTAGAGGACATAATCAAAATTTGAATTTCATTTCTAAATAAAGTGTTTTCATTCAATAAATTTATGTTGGTAAATCTTACCTTCCGTTCTGCGTCAAGCGATATCAGAGCAAGAGATGTAGATCTGTGGGCAGCCATTGACGAACAGAGGCAAGCAATGGCGAGGATGGAGGCCATGATCCAACAACTGGTTGGGGGTTCTCTGGCACCTGCCAACGGGGGCGCTCGCAACCATCCGAGGATGGAACCTCCTCCTATGGTCACCAGAAACAGACCCTATGTCGATGACAGTGATGACGAATCACAAGAAGAAACACCAGACGCTCGGGAAAATCAGTTATAAGGGCGAAATCAGCCTGAGTACAGAATACACGCTAACATACCATTTTTCCATGGTAAGTTACAGATTGAGGAATTTCTGGATTGTCTCTCGGAGGTTGAACTCTTCTTCGATTTCACAGAGGTGGTAGAAGAACGACAGGTCAAGCTAGTTTCCTATAAATTAAGAGGTGGGGCTGCTGTGTGGTGGGAACAGTTGCAGATGGATAGGTGACGCCAAGGGAAAAACCCCATTCGGTCATGAAGACGAATGAAACAACTCATGAATAGATTCTTACCACCCGATTATGAGCAATTCATATTCCAAAGCTTACAAAATTGTGCGCAGGGGAACAAGTATCTAGAAGCTCAACAAGTATCTAGATATTTGGGAGGCTTGAAATCATCAATTAGAGAAAGGATTGGGTTACAGGTAGTGTGGACGGTTGATGAAGCACACAACATGGCCCTAAACGCAGAATTGATGGAGAAAACTTCCACCTATTTTTCCCCTTATAGAAACACGGGTGACCCAGCTTACAAAGGAAAATTCACAGCACCTGATGGCTAGAATCCTCCCAATACAGCTATAGACTAGACCATACGAGGGACAACTACCACTACCAACCAATATATATATATATATATGATGACTGACAAGAAATGGATGGTTATGACTTTTGGTCTCTCAAATGCACCCAGTATCTTTATGAGACATATGAATCATGTTTTTAAACATTTTAATTGTCACTCTATTGTTTATTTTGATGATATTGTTGTATTTAGCAAAAATCAGGAACATCACTTGGAACATCTTCACCAACTCTTCAACATGTTAAGGGAGCAAAAATTGTATGTCAACTTGAAGAAGTGTCAATTCTTGACTAATAGCATTGTCTTTTTGGGCTATGTTGTTTCGAGTGAAGGAATAAAGGCGGATCCCAACAAAATTGAAGCAATCACAAGTTGATCGACTCTTAGTTCTCTTCATGACATCCGAAGCTTTCATGGTTTGGCCTTTTTCTACCATCATTTTATCAAGGGGTTCAACACCATCATTGCTCTAATCACCGAATGCCTAAAGGGAGGAACTTTCACTTGGAATGATGAAGCAGAAAGAAGCTTTGAACGTATAAAGAAAAAGATTACTGAAACTCCTATTCTTGCACTTCCAAATTTTAACAAAGCTTTTGAAGGGGATTGTGATGCCTTTAATGTGGACATTGGTGTTGTCCTTAGACAAGAAGGTAAGCCAATTGCTTTTTTTAGTGAAAAGTTTAATGGTGTCCGCATAAAATATTCAACTTATGATAAAAAAAAAATTATGCTATTATTCGAGCTTTAAGACATGGGCGACATTATCTTATATCTAAAGAGTTTTTGCTCTTTTAGGATCATGAAGCTTTGAAATATATAAATGGCCAACACAAGCTCAATAATAGGCATACTAAATGGGGGTGAATTCTTACAATCTTACACTTTTCTCATCAAGCACAAGTCGAGAATTCAAAATCAAGTGGCCGATTTTTTAAGCCGAAGGCATTCTTTGCTTGCCACTATCCAAGATGATCCATATTTTAGTAAAATTTGGAGGTAATGTTCTAATGGTCCTTATTTGCATTACGTACTACATGATGAGTTTCTTTTCAGAAATAGTTGTTCCTGTATTCCTGAATGTTCTTTGAAGGAATACATTATTAGTGAATCCCATAGTGGTGGACTTGGTGGACACTTTGGAAGAGATAAAACTCTTGCTCTTGTGAAGAAAATTTTTTACTAGCCAAAAATGGTGAAAGATGTCACTCAACATGCGCAGAGGTGTAGTACTTGTCATCGTGCGAACAGTCATGCTCAAAACACAAGATTGTACGCTCCATTAACTGTACCAATAGCCCCTTGAGAGGATGTGAGTATGGATTATATTGTTGGCTTGCCTTGAACTCAGAGAAACAAAGATTTTATTATGGTGGTGGTTAATCGTTTCTCAAAACTGACTCATTTTATTCCATGTAATAAGACCTTGGATGCATCTCGTGTAGCTGATCTTTACTTTCAAGAAATTGTTAAGTTTCATGGCATTCCTTAGACTATTACTTCAGATCATGATCATGATCCTAAGTTTGTTAGTCATTTCTGGCGCACTCTATTATGAAAGCTAGGCACTTTACTTTAGCTCATCTCTTCTCACCATCCACAAACTGATGGACAAATTGAGGTTGTGAGTCAAAGTTTGGGAAATCTTTTAAGGAGTTTAGTAGGCAACAAAATTCTTCAATGGGATCTTATCTTGGCTCAAGCTAGATTTGCTTATAATCAATCTACAAGTCAGACCATGGGTACCAGTCCTTATGAAATGGGGTATGGATAGAATCCTCATGGTCCCTTAGACTTTGCTCCACTTCCTATCACTCATCATTTTAGTGGAGATGCTCAGATCTAACTAAATACATTCAGAAGTTGCATGAACAAGTACGAGCTCGAATCACTAAGCAAAATGAGAAGTATGGCAACAATGCTAACAAGTATAGGAAGCCTGCTGCATTCAAAGAAGGAGATATGGTGTGGATTTACCTTCGAAAAGAAAGATTTCCACCTGGATGTTATGCATAACTCAAGCCTCGAGATGATGGTCCATTCAAAGTTCTCCAATGAAATGGCGAAAATGCCTACAAGATCGAGCTTCCATTGGGAATCAAAATCTTAAATTTATCAGAGTTTACCAAAACTTAAAAACAACGTAATACTTGTAGAGAAACAGGGCAAATTTAATGTTAAACAACAACATTGGGAATCAAAATCACTAATGCCAAGCTAATTTAAGGCAAGAACCTCGTCCAAACAAAACCATTTTTTAGCTGCCGGGGAAGCTAATAGAGAAAAACATGGATTTGATTGCTTGTTTTGCCCGCAGAAAGTGTTGATATTGATGTCTATGATATGATGTCCAGCTTCCCAGAAAACGTCTTGAAAGGTCTAATAAATTTACATTGTAAGTATGAAAAATGTCAAAGCTATCAAAAGTCTGGAAAAAAAATGGAAAGGCAGAGAAGACAATCTTGTTAGAGTATAAATATGAGATATGTTGTTGTAACACAAAATGTGTGTGAGAGAACAATCAATATATAAAATTCAAATTCTCCTCCTCTTCTCTCTCTCTCCTCTGTTCTCAATTCTCTTCTCCTCTGTGAATTCTTCTTCACTCTTCTTATCTCAACATGGTATCAGAGCTACTATGCTAGCGCATTGATCCAAGCTTCCGCAATCTGATCCTTCAATGGATCATTAAAAAAAAAAGAAAAAAAAAGAAGCTCAAACAGAGCAGCAGCAGAGTGTAAAACACCGTGAAGAAGCAGCGAAGAAAGTGTCATCACTCACCATTTCAATTCTTCAGCTTGTGAAACACATCTTGAAGAAACCTCTGTTTTGAATGGGCGACACAGAGAGTTGCAGCAGTAGATCAGTGGATTTAGTGTCTCGAAACCAGAGGTTAACGCTAGATGTCTTTAACAAAGTTCTCTGCCGACTTAAAGAATTGAATGATAAAGATGCGAGTCTTCTTGGCTTTGAAGACGAACTCTGGACTCATTTTTGTAGACTTCCTACTCAATATGCAATGGATGTGAATGCGGAGAGCAGAGGATGTTATTATGCACTGATCTACTGCTGGGATTTCTTCTTGTTTACTCTATATCCCTTTAATGGATCACTATTGGGTGGTGAGTTGTGTTATCTTTGAGCGTTCACTTGTGTTTTCTTCTCATTCTGCTATTCTCCTTAAATAAAAAAAGGTCATGCATCCACATTTATTTAATTGAGGTTGATCATAAGAACAAAGGGAAAGTAGAAATATGTAGGATTCCCCACTTGTAAGAGGTTTTGGGACCAGTAACATCTTGGAATGTGCGTGACTAGCAATTGTAAAAATAATTTGAACTTTTAACAGCTTGTGATGTTCCAATTCATTGTTTGCACACTTCTACTCCCCCCCCCCCCTAATTGTCATGACTTGATTCCCGAATCTATGATCGGCATATAGACATGGTTCTCCGCCAAGATTCCACACCTATACGAACCCAAACTTACATACAAACTTATCCTGTAACTTCAAAGTTCAACGTAATGTTAATAACAAAATTAAATTTATATATAATTTGATTGCCTTAATACAAGAGTTAAATACATACTGTTATAATTATGGAGCACTAACTAGACATAAGGAAAAAGGTGTTGATTACAACCAAAATAATAGGTTTTGAGAGTACAACAAAAATAACCTGCTAACAAGCTACAAGCCTGAAAATAATAAATAATGAGAGGGTGAGTTCAACAACTCAGTGAGTAGATAATATTCAATATCCATATTCAAGATAATATAACAATGAGAAATATATTTATAAATACGACTTGAAGTTCTTACAATAAGGTTTTTCAGATAGGTCATAACAAGAATATTATAAGGTAAAACTCATCATAAAATCAAAATGCAATGAGTATGAGGCTCTGTACTATGTGATGATCAGTCCACACAGGTTGGTGACTCTCCTGACCAACTAGGGTTTCAGATATGATGTGCACAAAGACTAACACTATCTTATTAGCATGAGTATTCTGACTTGCATACCGTAGGTTTATATCATAATCAAACAAACATATTCATATCTCAAGGCTCAACTTATGATATCAATCAAATGAGGAACTAGCAATTCACAAGTATATATTGGCTCACATCAAGAATGTAGATTCAACAATTTATTATGCTTTATTGTAACAAAAATAGTACTCAAAGTATATATTATCAAGAAGAGATTTGATTCAATTTTGTACTTTAAATGAAATTTAATATACATAAGTTTTTCATTTTGGCTCTTATACTTTTAATCTTTTGTTTTATTTTAATTCCTTTATTATATATATATATATATATATATATATAAAATGGTTGCTATTTTTGTCCATGCTTATATGTACATGCTCTTAGTTTTTGTTTTTAATTTTTATGAATTTTCTCTGTTACTAAGGTTGTTTTTTTTAAAAAAAATTAATGTTTAAATTTTAATTTGTATTGATGATCATTTGAAAATTGATATTTAGTATTTTTTTCCCTTTTTAAAAATTTATATTTATTCTTCAAGTCAAATAATATTTTTAAATGTAATTATTTTTTTGTCATTAGATTGATGATATGAAGTTGGATCGCAATGCCATATTAAAACGTTAATTTCATTGCTTTTCACAAAGGTTTCCTTTTTTAACATCTTTTAATCTAGTTTCATTCTGTGTGAAAGTCTCATGGTCTCTTTAATGCCCTAATTAAACATCCTTCTCCATTATGTAATTTGAAGGTGAAAACCGAGCACAAGGATGTCACTCTACCTGCCCACGTCTTGAATCGAACACTTACTATTGATGCCTCTCAAAGAATAACTGTTCCAGTTTTACACTAACATTGCCTAGCAATTTCTTAATTTCAAGTGCTTAGCTTTGAGGGCTTGCAATCTTCATTCTAACCCTCGTAATACAAATCAAAATAAAATTTAAAATTCAAATACTTTTTTTTGAAAAAATCAAGTTAAATAAACCTGTCAAACTTGTAATTTAAATCATAAGATTGATATAACATCATAAAAAAAGAAAAAGAAAAAATAATCCAAATCATCCTGTCAAACTAACAACCATGGTCATGAGATGATAATAATTTTATAGAAATCAAATCAAATCAAATTATAAAATTTAATTTTTAATAAATTTATTATTAAATGATGAAATTAAAAAAATAATTAAAAGGAACACAATAAAACAACATGAGTTTACATAGGTTATTAATCTAGAAAACATGTAACTCGAGTCATAAAATCAAAATAACCTCATTAGAAACAAACTAAAATAAATCATAAAGCCTAATAATTAATCCAATATTAAAGGATGAAAGCAAGAAAATACCAATTAATTTCTAATCAACCTATTTGTTAAAATCAATCACGTTAACTTATTAAATCTATGACACGAGTTATAAGGGGTGAGCATTTTCATTTCGGTTCGGTTTTTATTAATAAAAACAACTAAACTGAAAAAAAAAACAACCGAACTGGACCCGGTTTAAACCAACCGGTTTTGGTTCGGTTTTTTAACATAAACCGGTTGTTTTCTGATCGCCATGTGCCCACTAACCACTAATACAAACTTCTCCGTTGTTAAGAGTTAGTGATTCTCGTCGCTAAGCGAAGACTCTAACAGAACAGAGTAGCGTGCCAAACCAAAGGGCAGTCCCGTCGGATCAAAGGAAGATCAAACTAGCAACGGACGAAGCGGGTGAAGAGCTTCGGTATAGAAAGGGACAAAGAGCCTAGCCGCCGAGCGAAGGGGCAAAGAGGCTAGGAGCCGAATGCCACTTGACTATCTACTTCTAGAATAGAATAATGAGTGTGATAGCTCCAGAAGAGAAGCTATCAGCAACTCCAAGCCATGCTGGAAGAACAAATCTTGTTTGGGTCCAAGCAAATTCCCATGGAATGGCACGAAGATGTCCAATTCCTGTTGAGCTCTCTCTTCTTGTGGGTCGGTTTCGTATGTTAAGGAAACCAATCTCCGCTTGTGGAGTGAGTAGCCTCATGAAAGTAGGCAAGAAACTCTGGGTTTTCGTATACTGTGCTCCGGTAACTATGGCGGCTGATTTTTGAAATCTCGTCCATGAGATTAGCCATTTTTCTTCTCTAGGTCTTTCTGGGGGTTTTAGCGTTGCAAGTAGACTTGAACCGGTTCGGTTTACTGATTTTTACTTAAACACCCGAACCGCCAGTAAGTTTTTTTAAAAAATTAATCAGTTTAATTGATTTTTTTTTCTGGTTTGGTTTTTCTCAATTATCTTTTTTTGATTTTTCCAATTTGATCGATTTTTTAATTTTTTTTCTCACCCCTGCGAGTTATAGAACCGAGCTAATCATATATATAAAACAAACCACAAATTACGAAACTTAATCATTTTTAAATTAAATATTAAAATAAAAAAAAAATATATAGATTTAGAAAATTAAAAAAATGATTAAAATGAATAAATTTGTTGTGAGTGTTTTGTGACGTGATTCAGTAAAAGCAACACACTTTTTAATGTTAAACAGCAACATTGGGAATCAAAATCACTAATGCGAAGCTAATTTAAGGCAAAACCCTCGTCCAAACAAAACCATTTTTTTAGCTGCCGGGGAAGCTAATAGAGAAAAACATGGATTTGATTGCTTGTTTTGCCCGCAGGAAGTGTTGATATTGATGTCCAGCTTCCCAGAAAACGTCTTGAAAGGTCTAATAAATTTACATTGTAAGTATGAAAAATGTCAAAGCTATCAAAAGTCTGGAAAAAAAAAATGGAAAGGCAGAGAAGACAATCTTAGTTTCTGATATCTCTCTTGATAATGTCTATGATAAGTGTTTATTTCAAAAGATGGGTTAGTGTATATATCCATCATTAAACACTACGGTCAGCCTTTGTTGATTTCATTCCAATTGAAAAAAAAAAAATCACCATTCAATAACGTCGGAAGTCAACCTCAGGATTGTCAAATCTAAGTATCGTATCCAATATTCAACCATAAAGTTTATAAAAATTCTGATTAAAAAAATATAAAATAATAAAATCAAAATAGGTTAATCATTTTAGATACTACGAGTTGGGTAGCCCGCGCGTTACGCCGGGCTTTTTATATGTAGCAAATTGATTATTTATGTGGTAAGCAAAGAATTTTTTTAGTTGATAGATAGAGAATTGTAAATTTTAAATCATGCTATAATTTTTTTTTATGTATTGAATTAGTTGATTATTGTTATAAGATTAAAAACTCAGATAGTAATTCAATTTTGAAATTTAAAAATGATAAGCGATAAAATTTATGAAAGATCAGCGAATTGTTATTTGAGTATTGCAAGACCATAATTGATTAATTGTTTAGTATGTATTGATTGTTTTGATGGTTATTTAATTGGTTGATGTAAATCTGTAATCAATAAAATCAATGAAAGATGATATTTTGTTGTCTTGAACTGAATGTTTTGATTGTTAAATATTTTTTAACAGTTATTAAGCATTTAACTGGTTGATACCAATATTATAATCGCTGAAATGTATTAAAGATATATTATTTTTTGTTTGCATTGATTTAGTTGGTTGTTGACATTATTTTACTGTCTTGGAGAATAATTTAGTCACAGTTTGGATTTGAATTGTGTGTTGATTTAATTAACTCATAGATTGCAAAATTGCAATGTTTTGATTATCTGGTGTGTTTTAATTGGATTGATAATTATATAATCAGTTGGTTGAAAAAATGTAATAGATTATATTGATTAGAGATTTTTGTTTGCTGTAGTCAATCGGGAATTTGTTGGTGGTTGGTTTTGTTGTAATTGTGTGGTCGATCATCTAATTTTTCTTTATTCAGTTGTGTTTACTGGTTATGGAAATATTTTTTGTATCCATTTGTATGGTGAATTATTTGATTGTTTGGTGTGATATTTTTTTGTTGTAGTTTATTGATCAATTTGTGAATGTGTTTTAATCGGTTATTTGTAATTGTGTGGCAAATCATCTACTATTATATAACTATATTAAATATATCTCAGAATACTTATATTAATTTTTTATATTAAAAAAATCCTAGGTCATGTTTTTTTTCCCTATATATATTCTTAGGCGAAAGATTAAAAATATATATATAAAAAATTAACACCATTACTGTCAAAAGAATAGAAATTATTAAATTATGAAGAGCAAAAAAAATATTAACAAAAGAGTTACTAACAAAATTATTATTATCATTATTATTATTATTATTATTATTGGTATTATTATTGTTATTATTATTATTGTTATTATTATTGTTATTATTGTTATTATTGTTATTGTTATTATTATTATTATTGAAATAATTGTTATTGTTATTATTATTATTGTTGTTGATGTTATTATTATTATTATTATTATTATTATTATTATTATTATTATTATTATTGTGTTAAGTACAAAATTAAAATTCGAAAACATTTTTTTTTTATCCGATTTATCATTATATGATTATATTAGATGTATTTAAGAATACTGATATTAATTTTTTTTATTAAAAAAATTTTAGGTCATGTTTTCTTCGTCCTATATATATTCCTATGAGATAATATTCAATAAATATTAGAACATATAATTAATGAAAGACTACAAATATTTTAGAAACTTTAACAAAAGGAAAAAAAAATTATTTCCATTACTGTCAAAACAATAAAAATTATTAAATTATACAAAAGATAAAAAAATATTAACAAAAGAGGAAGCAAGAAAAAAAATTAAATTATTATTATTATTATTATTATTATTATTATTGTGTTAAGTACAAAATTAAAATTTGAAGACATTTTTTATTTTATTGCATCCGATTTATTATTATATGATTATATTACATGTATTTAAGAATACTGATATTAATTTTTTTTATTTAAAAAAATTTAGGTCATGTTTTCTTCGCTCTATATATATATTCCTATGAGATAATATTCAATAAATATTAGAACATATAATTAATGAAAGATTAAAATTATTTGAGAAACTTTAACAAAAGGAAAAAAAAATATCATTGCCATTATTGTCAAAACAATAAAAATTATTAAATTATACGAAGGAAAAAAAATTAACAAAAGAGGAAGTAAGAAAAACAATTAAATTATTATTATTATTATTACTACTACTACTACTATGATTATTACTATTATTATTATTATTATTATTATTATTATTATTATTATTATTATTATTATTATTGTGTTAAACACACTTATATATACACGGACAAAAGTAGAGGTTATATTAGAAATTTTAAAAAATAAAAGTATAAGGGGTGAAATGAAAATAAAATATAAAGGGATGAAAATCAAAAATTAAAAGTTTAAGGGCTGAAATGAAAATCAGATTTATTAATATTTTCAATTGAAGGACAAATTTGCAAAAATGGAAACTACTGTACCGAATATATTTAAACCTTTTCAACCCAACCCGGAAATTAAAAGAAGGAGGACCGAAGTGAAACATTCACATTTAATCAATTGCAATTGAAGGACCCAATCGAAGGAAATCAAAACTTATATAACCGAAATCAAGCCAAACTGCACAGTATATAAGACAATTAAAAGTCAATGGACCGAAGTGACAGTATACACAACTCAGGGGGCTCTTCTGCACTTTGACGTGCAGGAGAGAGAGAAACGGTGCAACCGGCTTTAACCGGCCACCGCCGCGTCCACGGCCACCGTGTTGCAAAACGCGCCGCACCGGGAGGAAGACCAAGAGGAGGCGAACCTGATTAGGCGCCGGTAGCCCATTTCCGGCCACCGTATCATACCGCACGCGCCACTTGAAAGGGGCGTTAGGGGGAACACCGTGCGTCGCGTGATAGGCACGCGCCTGATAGAATTTCAAAAAATAAATAAATAATAATGGTCAGTTACCGTTATAGCCTTGTCCCTAATTAATACATTTTGTCTTATTAGGGGCTATAACCGTATTATTTATATTATTATATTAAAAGTATTTCAGAACACTTAGATTAAATTAATTTGAGATTTAAAAAAAAACCCATTTCATTTTTATATATATATTTTCAAGCGTCGATACCGGACAAATATCAGAAAATAGTCGCGCATTGCGCTAGGCTTTTTTAATGTAGTAAACTGATTAATTATTTAGCCTGTAAAGAATTATATAGTTGGTAGATAGCAAATTGTATTCGCCAAATTCTGTTGTATTTTTTTTTCTGTATTGAATTAGTTGGTTGTTGTTATCAGTTTAAGTGCTCGGATAATAATTCAGTTGACAACTCTCAAAATTATAATCGATAAAATCTATTAAAGATGAGTGAATTGTATTTACGGTTATAAAAAAAAAGTGCAAGGGGAAATCACCCTTTTAAACAGTAATTAGAAAAAAATTGTGGCGCGCATAAGTTAACCTGGACACCACGGTCACGGGGAAAAAAAATAAGCGGAAAAAAAAACAGGAAAAAAATGTATAAGTTGAACCAAAAAAGGAAAAAAATGGATCTGCAGATTAGTCATGGTACACGTAAATTGTCATTGATATCCTAGTTTTAAAAAATAATAATAAGAATAATAATAATAAAATAAAATAAAATGGAAAGCAGAAAATAAAATGGAAAGCAAATTTTCCAGATAATCATTTTTAAAATCAGGATTGTAGAAGAAAAAACAAAAACACAATAGTTTTAAAAAAAAAAGAATAATAATAGAAAAAAAAAGATAAAGCAACTGGAAAGTTGCTTAAAAAAAAAGAATTTCGAAAAAAAAAAGTAATTTCGAAAAAAAAAAACAACAAAGTCAAAATTTGTGGCTGAAAGGTTCGAAATAATAATAATAATAATAATAATAAAATAAAATAAAATGGAAAGCATAAAATAAAATGGAAAGCAAATTTTTCAGATAATCATTTTTAAAATCAGGATTGTAGAAGAAAAAACAAAAACACAATAGTTTTTTTAAAAAAAGAATAATAATAGAAAAAAAAAGATAAAGCAACTGGAAAGTTGCTTTAAAAAAAAGAATTTCGAAAAAAAAAGAATTTAAAAAAAAAAAAGTAATTTCGAAAAAAAAAAAAAAATAGTTGCTTTTTAAATAAAACAAAAAATAGAATTAAAAAAAAAAAAAAACAACAAAGTCAAGATTTGTGGCTGAAAGCTTCGAACCCTGCGCGCTGGAATTTCCAGCGCGCAGGTGAACCGCTTGGCCACCACTAAATATTTGTCAAATTTCACCATATAAAATACAAAAAGAAGCCCTGTGTAAAAAAAAAAGGCATACGTGCACCTGCGAAGGATTGAAACAAAGTGCGTGTCCACAGTAATTTGTGAGTGTGTGTACAGTGCCCGAACAGTGTTATCCATTTTGTTTTAGCTATATGTTAATTACTAAGCTATGAGATTGAAATTGCCTTATTATAAAAAGTAGATCAAAACAAATCATCTCTTAATCAAACACAATATTAAAAGGTAAGATTAAGAAAAAAATGAATTAAAAATATAAAATAATTGAATCAATTAAATTAACTCATCAAACTTGAGATTAAGTCAAAAGAAATCAAGATAACCTTTTAGAAAAAGAAAAGAAAAACTTAATTTAACCAGGGTTGTCTTGACATGGCATGACTTCGCGAACAATGGGTCTGCCTCCTTAGCATGTATGGAAAATAGTTTGGGTATAATTATAAAATTATGATCCTATAATTTAGGAGTCATCATCTAATATTATATTCACTAGAAAAACTAATGGTCTGCGAGAGTATGAGTACGGAGACTAGTTATGCAAGGAAAAGATGTATTCCCCCGAATATGTATGTTGTATTGTTACTTGATTGTTTTACTATATCAAATTTTTATTTGTTGATCTTTTCTAATATTCAAGGTATATCTTTCTTCAAGAGGGAGTTTTTGTTTTATTGGATCAAAACTTAACTATTTTAAAGCCTAAATTTTAATATTATGTTTATTTTTTTTTATATCTTTAATATTTGAGAGTATACAATACAAAATAGTTTAATATCCTCAAATATTAAAATTTACAACTAAATCCTAACTCTTTAAATATAAATTGGACAAAATGATTGATGAAATATTTTAAATATTTTTATCAAACTTTAACGGCTAATTATAAATTGTTTACGAGTATTTTAAATATCAGAAATATATAATTATTCTTTTTCTTAATGATAACATACTTGGAACTTTTAGAATTTTATATGCATGAAAAAAAACTCTTTTAAATCAGAAGAAAGAATTGCCCATTTTGATTAACAGTTAAAAAAGTTAGCCCAAATAGGCCCATATGCCCAACTCACTGACCTTCCACACCACGCCTCCATCTCCAGCCCCTTGCCTCCCAAGTCTTCCAAGGACGGACAGGACCTCGCTGCTCTGAACCCATTGAGAAAGCGAGCTCACGAGAACACAGTGAGAAAGATGGCAAGGAGGCGGCTTTTATTGCTGTTAAAACCTTTTGATGTTTTCCAATTTGGCCAGTCAGGTGGTGCCTCTCCCATCACCGTTCCTCAGGTAACAACCATATGCCGCTTTTACTCTCTATTTTCTTTTTACAGAATATTCAGAACTCACTATTCATGGTTTCTTCAATTCAACCCACTTAAGTATCAGCCATTTCTTTCTGGGTTCTTCTTCCTTATCTCATTTTCATTTTCCGTTCTTGTTTTAACAATTGGCTTAACCTTGATGACGAGAGACTGTTCGATAAAATGTCAAAGTTGATATTAGCGTTTTTCGGATTGTATTATTTTCATTGAGTTTAACATTTTCTGCTCTTATTTAGCTATTATATCTGTAAAAGTTGATGACGATAACTCAAAACACTTAATTTTTATGTTTCGATGAAGGAATTCTGTTCATTCTCAAATTTGATGGCTGCTTGATAGAAATTTTGTTGGTCCAGCAATATTTGAAGGGAACATTTGATCTAATGTCTTAAGCCTTTTTTTTTTTTTTTTGATCATTTTCTGTTTTTACTAATCATGTAAAGGTTTCTACGATGTTTCTTACTCAATTTTGTGCTGGAATTATTGCAGGCTTTTCGTTATCTAGATAACAGGCGTAAGGTTCACAAGGATGCTATAAACTTCTGTCAGGATATTTTACGAAAGAAATCAAATATTGATTGGGAACCCATCTTACGTACAAATTTGTCACAACCAATTCGGAATTTTGATTTGGTCGTTACTGTTGGTGGTGATGGAACTCTCTTACAAGCAAGTCATTTCTTGGATGATTCAATTCCGGTTCTAGGAGTGAACTCAGATCCCACACAAGTCAAAGAGGTTAGTTTATTTGTCAGGCTGAGCTTAGATTTATGTTCATTATGTCTATAAGGATTTACATAGATTCATTGTCTGTTTTTTTTTGTGTGTGTTTTCTGGATGTCCAATCAGAGTATTCTCTTTGGTGTAGGTGGAGAAATTCAGTAATGAATTTGATGCTACTAGAAGCACTGGCTACCTGTGTGCAGCAACTGTCCAGAGTTTTGAACAAGTAAGAAATACCAACAGGGTTAATAAAGGGAGATTAAAGCAGGCATAGACAATAAATGTGACTCTGATAATGTACAGGCTGTAATTATAAGTTTGGGTATTGATTAAAGGACAACTTAGTAGCCATGTAATGTCCAGGTTAAATACTACCATTTGTGCAGAAAGGGTATCCAAGACTTGAAAGCCTAACTTAATTTTACCAAAGCAGTTTTTTAATGACTGGATTGCTAATCTTTCCTTGGAGAAGAGACTTAAACACACTTTCATCTTATAATTTGTAATTTTGAAATGGTTGTGCCCTCATTTCAGTTTATGTGCCTGTGCTCTTATCATTTTTGTTATAGTATATATTTTTTCGAATGGTGTCATTTGTTCTTAGAATATGTATCTCCTAAATCAGCAGAAATCACCAAATTCTTTTCATAGCAAGTAATTTTCCGTGTTCATCATTCACGTGGGTTTCTCTCAGGTGCTAGATGATATCCTAGCTGGTCAAAAACTTCCCTCTAACCTGTCGCGAATATCATTAAGTGTAAATTCACAACCACTGTCATCTTATGCCCTCAATGACGTGTTGATCGCAGACCCTTGTCCCGCGACGGTTTCACGTTTCTCTTTCAGGTAATGATTTGGCATTGAGTATGCGTTGATTATAGCATATCATATTGATATGACCTATGTTGAACCTATGTTCTTGTTGGCAGAATTCAGAGGGATGGTGAATCGTGTGGACCATTAGTGAACTGCCGATCAAGTGGTCTCAGAGTCTCAACTGCTGCTGGATCAACAGCTGCGATGCTCTCGGCAGGTGGATTTGCAATGCCTGTTTTATCAGAGGACCTTCAATATATGGTGAGAGAACCCATTTCACCTGGTGCCGCAATCAGGTTAATGCACGGGATAATTAAATCTGATCAGTCCATGAAGGCCTCATGGTTTTCCAAGAAGGGAGTAATATATATTGATGGTTCTCATGTTTTCCACTCTATCCAGCATGGGGATAGCATTGAATTGTCTTCCAAGGCCCCGAGTTTGAAAGTTTTTTTGCCTTAAGCTTTGTTAACTGATTTGGGCGTGTAAATATCTGAAAGGACAGATTTTGCATGCATGATAGAGATCATATAATTTTGTAGGAAAATTATATTTTTCTTACAGAGAAGTGTAAAAAGCAGGATCTCCATTTCTATTGTGTCCATCTCTCCATATTCTCTTATGAACCCAAGCTTGTGCCGGCCTCAAGCATCAAATGCGAGAAAATAATTGAAACTCAAGGCCCTTGTATCAAGCAAGATGAAGGAGCTGTTGTTCTCTCTTTTAAATCATGTACTCTAAATAATGACAATGAAGTGAAGTTGTTTGGAAAAAAAAATGGCATTGTAATATATTTTTATTGACCAATTAGGATTGGCTCCTAAGATTTGTAATTGCCTAAATCGTCCAATGTACAGATACATTGCGGGACTTTTGGAGAAACAATAAAGACCTGATGAAAATTGAACTTTTGTACATATGTAAAACATATATCTGGCATTCTATTTTACAATTAATTAACCAAATTATAAATTTCAATACACTTATATAAAGAATTTTGAATCTTTAACACAATCCATATAAGCCGATTGCAAAATTTTATATTTCCTAATTCTGTAGAGGTCTTAGGAGAATTCCTTGGGACAAAATAATAAATATGACATAAGTTTGGTCCTATAATCATAATTTTTTTTTGTAATATCTTTAACGGAAGACATAAGAAAATTAGTAGAATTGATTGAATAGACGAGTAATTGATGGGGTTGGCTTTACGAGTTTCTTTATAGGATAAAAAAAAACTCCAAGAGAATCGGCATATTCAAGTCCAACACATGGTAGTTTACCGTTGAATTGAAGTAATCTATACATAAAAAAAATGAGCCCAAGCCCCGGAGAAGATCCCTCGAGCCCCAATTGATAGCTTAAAATTTAGTAGTGTATAATTGTAAATATGATTTAGCTTATGTTTTGTTTGGAAATATATCAATATAATATATATATTTTTTTATTTTTTAAAATTATTTTAACATTAGTTAATAAAAATAATTTGAAAACACAAAAAATAAATTTATAATAAAAAATAAAAATATTTTTTCTTAAAAATATTTTTTCTTAAAAATATTTTTAAAACAAAAATGTAATACAACGCATTTAGCAGATTCTGGTCAGAAGCTGGTCAATTATTGCGCAAAACAAGAGCCTTAGCTCCGGTTAGATTGCAACTTGGTTCCACAACACACATCAAAACCCGACCTCTTGACTGAAATTATCTTTCTAGTTGCTAATATATTTTTTCAGTAAAAGTGGTTTGGATGGATTATTATTTTACTTAAGATCTTGCATCTATAAACTAGAAATAGATGAAGCAGCTGGTATTCCCTTGCCCTGTAATCTCTTCCCGCCGTTCTTTCATAGCACACAGGCACAGAAGTTGCAATTGGATCGAGAAATCCAAGCTCAAGGCTAAAATTCATTTCAATATTTCTAGCACAGCTTGATTCCTCTGTTAAACTGATCAGAGGATGCTACTGTCACAAGAGAAAATTCTAGCTATGAACATCACTTTGAAAACTTCTATGTACCCTTTTTAATTATACCAAACAGCATAATTCCATGTATCTGTCGTTAATCACCGCACATGAGGTTGATCACAGGCAAGCAAAGGAAGCCAAAATCTACATTTGCATTATATCAGGATTATAGTTTCTTGTTTGTGTCACGTCATCATTTTTTTCTCCTTTCCCTTTTCTTTTTCTTTGTTTTTTGGAATGCAGGTAAAGAGAAAGAAAAGAAAGAAAAACCTTCTCAGGACTGCACTGAAACCAAGCAGTCCGGCGAGTGCAGGTTCCTTGCCTTGTAGCCTACAGCCTGAAAAAGAAAATATAAAAGATAAATTACCCAGAAATATATTTAGCAATTTGAATCAAATTACATTGATTAGGCTGCGCTACTAGTAAAACTGGTCAATGAACACAGTCCATCACTCACGTGAACATCTGAGGGCGGCTACGTGAAAGCTGAGTGCGCTTTATCGGGGATAGAATCAAGTTCCTTAGCGTCATTGAGGGGTTGCCAGATCCAGCTCGAAAGGAAGGGACTGCACCGGTTCTTCTATTTCCAACATCA
>CM055438.1:10035597-10171663 GCA_029228465.1 Salix viminalis | reverse complement strand
TACAATAACTTGATGTATATATACAAAATTAAGACTAAGTACAAAATGAATCAATCAATCCCATATGCTCCACATGACTTTTAAATAGCTTTACCGTTAATTCTTTAGTCATGGGACACGCAATCATCAATTCAATACTTATATGCTCAATAAACACTTCATGTATTTTGATATTATCTCTCACTCGAAGGTACTTAGTGTCGATATATTTACTTCTGCTTCCACTTTTATTATTCTTTGAGAAGATTATGGCAGTACAATTATCGCAGAAGATCTTGACTGGTCTCTCTATAGAATCGACAATTCTGAGACCACCAACAAAAGTTTTCAACCAAAGTGCTTGTGTAGTGGCTTCATAGCACACAATAAATTTTGTCTCCATTGTAAATGTAGCAACTATAGTCTGCTTGCTGTTTCTCTAGGATATAGCCACTCCAACAAGAAGAAAGATATATTCTGAAGTAGACTTTCTGCTATCTACACATCCCGCAAAGTCAGAATCTGAATATCCAACCACCTCCAAATGGTCAGTGTGTCTGTATGTCAAACTGTAATGTTTGGTTCCTTGTAAATATCGCATAACTTTCTTTGCAGCTTTCCAATGTTCCAATCCTATGTTGCTTTGATATTGACCCAACATTCCAACTGCCATTGCTATGTCAGATCTAGTGCAGACCTGTGCATAAAATAGGCTGCCTACTATAGATGAATATGGGATATCCTTCATTTGTTCCTTTTCCAATGCATTTTGAGGACATTGATCATTACTGAATCTATCCCCTTTAATGATAGGTGCTACAGAACCATTACAGTTCTTCAGTCTGAATCTCTCTAAAACCTTTTCAATATAGGCCTTTTGAAACAGTTTCAATATTCTTTGTTTTTTGTCTCTGTGAATCTCTATGCTTTTGACATAAGAGGCTTCACCCAAATCGTTCATTTCAAAGTTTTGAGAGAGAAAACCTTTGGTCTCATGTAGCAAATCTAAATCATTACTTTCAAGCAAAATATCATCTACATACAAGATTAGAAAAACAACTTTACTCCCACTGACCTTAAAGTATATACATTGATCAACAAGGTTCTCAATAAAACCATGTGAGGTAATGACCTCATGAAATTTGATATTCTATTGACGGGAGGCTTGTTTTAGTCCGTAAATAGATTTCCTTAGTTTGCAAGCTTTCTAACTGTTATCATCAAAACCTTCAGGTTGTTTCATGTAAACCTCCTCTTCAAGATCCCCGTTTAGAAAGGCTATTTTTACATCCATTTGATGTAGCTCTAGATCAAAATGAGCTACTAATGCCATGATTATCCTAAATGAATCCTTCTTAGATACTGGAGAGAAGGTTTCATGATAATCAATGCCTTCCTTTTGAGTGAAACCCTTGGCCACAAGTCTAGCTATATATCGTTCAACATTACTGGAAACATCTATTTTGGTTTTGTAAACCCATTTGCAGCCTATGGCTACAACTCCCTTTGGTAAGTCAACGAGATCCAAAACTTGATTTTTAGCCATGGATTCTATCTCTTCTTTCATGGCATTAAACCATAATGTGGAGTGTTCTCCACTCATGGCTCGTAAAAACATTTTTGGATCATCTTTAGGCCTAACATTAAAATTGGACTCTTGGAGATATACAACATAATCACTAGAGATTGAAGGTCTAATTATTCTAGAGGATCTTCTTAATTCTACTTGCTCTGTATTTGGCAGAGTCTGAGTAGGTTCAATCTGAACTTGTTCCTCATGAGTTGAATGTTTTGTAATTGATTGTGGTTCAAGGTAATCATTTTGAATTTCCTTGAGCACAATCAAACATCCTTGAGGTAAAGGAGTTTCAGTCAACTCTTGTGTTTCCTTAAATTCAATCATTTGAGGACAAACACTTCCACTAGGTTCAAATCCTCTAAATTTTTTGTATTTATAGACTCAACAATTCTAGTACTATTAGAAAGATAGTAAAACCTAAATCCTTTGGAGTTTACTGCATAGCCAATAAAATAACCGCTGCTTGTTCTTGGGTCTAATTTCTTCATGTTTGGATTATAAACCCTCACTTCAGCAGGACAACCCCATATGTGTAAGTGATTTAAACTTGATTTCCATCCATTCCACAATTCAAAAGGTGTCTTAGGTTACTTGGATGGGACCCGGTTTAATAAATACACAACAATTTTTAAGGCTTCATTCCATAAAGATAAAGGCAACTTAGAATTACTAATCTTGCTCTTTACCATGTCCATTGTCGCGACGACGATTTTTTTATGAGCTTCGCGCCCCGCCAACTCCCCTGTGGTTTGGGGGAGACAACGATGTGCTGTGAAAATGGGGTTGTTTATAGCCGTAAAATTTACGACTATAATTATTAGGAGTCGCCACCTAGTATTACAGTCACTAGGTGGTCTGCGAGAGTCTTGGGTAAGGGGACTTGTTGTGCAAGGGGAAGACGCATCACCCCCAGTGCACCCTACCTAAGGTAAGCTGCATCGTTGTTTGATTGTTCTTCTAAGTTAAAATTTTTACACTGCATTTTCAAAAACACATTTTTTTTTGTCTGCGAGTGTACTTTACAATGTAATTTTACAATGCAGTTACAAGTTTTTTTTTTTATCTTCGGATGTACTTTACAATGTAATTTTACACCGTGGTAAAAAAATTTATCCGCGGGTGTACTTTACAATGTAAATTTACACCCTGATAGATGAAACAAAAATATTTATAATTATTTTTGATATTTTGGCCAAATTCCAACGGATAATCATAAACCGGTTATGATATCCAATTTTCGTTTCAAAATATGAGAAAGATGCAACATAATTTTTACGAAAAATATGTATGGAAAAATCATGGAATTTGGCCGTATGCACAAAAAAACAAATACATTTTTTATATTTTTGAATTTTTTGTAATAATAATAGTAGTAAAAAAAATAAAAGTATTTTTTTTTATCAATTTGTATTTTTTAATTTTTAATTTTTTTTCTTTTTTTTTCTGGGCTGGGCTGTCAGCCACAGTGGGCTGACACCCCAGCCTTAATGGACTAGGCTTCCATCCCTCACGGGCTAGAAGCCCAAAAGGGTGTGGCTTGGCTTCCAGCCATCATGGGCTTGAAGCCTAAAGGGTCTGGACTGGGCTTCCAGTCCTCATGGGGTGGAAGCCCAAAGGGTCTTGGACTGGAAGCCCAAGGTGTTTTGAGTCGGGCTTCCAGTCCTCACGGGCGGGAAGCCCAGATATTTGTGGACTGGGCTTCTAGTCCTCACGGGTTGGAAGCCCAAATATGTTTGGGCTGGACTGATAGCCCACTCTTGCATGGGTTGGAAGCCCAGCTCCCTTAGATATTGGGTCGGGCTCAGAGCCCGGCCCACTCCAGCCCAGCCCGCATGAACAGTGGGACGTAAATCACGTCCCACTGCATGCGATGCTGGGGAAGACGATGAGCAGTGCTAAATTTCGACTATGACGAAACGTGCACCTGATGACACCGTTGGGTAGAGGAGCTCGAGGTGATGATTCCTGTCGTGGTGGCCGGAGGGAGCTTCCAAAGTCATCGGGGTTTATGTTGCAGTGGCTGCAACTGTCGTCATGGCTTCTCCTGAGAGTGTGGTTTAGTTTCTGGCGTCGAGGGGTGGTTAAAGGCGGTGATTAGGGTAGTTTTAGGTGACTGGATCGCCTTTAATGGTGGAGAGAGAGAGAGTTCGTCAGAGCTGTTTTGGATAGAGAGAGTGACTATGAAACTGGAGAGAGAGAGAAAGAGGGCTGACGCCGAGGAAGATGAAGATGATGGTGTTATTTCGTGTGATATTTCCTTGTTCTTCTTTACAAAACTTCTGCAACTTTTCCCATAATTTTTCTTGTTCTCTCTTCCTCTTTGCGTAAATTTTTTGGTTCTACATTTTTTTTTTCTTCTTCCCCTCTGTTTCTCTGTTCCTTTTCTTTTCCTTGCTTCCCCCCGTGTTTTTTTCTTCCACTCTCAGTGTTCTCCCCCCCTTTTTCTGCCCAGTTCTTCTTCTATTTATAAGGACAGAGGCAGCTCTTGCCTCTCCTGCTCTGCAAATTCTGCAGAGGATGCCTCTGCAAATTCGTTGCAGAGAGGCCATGGGTTGCCACGACTGCACTGTTTTTGCAATTTGGTCCTTCAATGGTTGATTGTTTCAACTGCACCCCTAATTAGTTTTAAACTTTTAATTTTATGCAATTGTATCCCCGTTAAAATTTCAACAGCAACCTTAAATGTGCGCGCCTTTTTTTATTTTGGTTTCTGGTTTCCGATTGCGCGATTTAACCCTCAATTGCGCGATTTAACCCTCAATTGACTGTTAAATTCTCAATTCGTTCAATTTGTCCCTTGATTTCGCATTATTGACTTAAAAATTCAAATCGGTCTCCGAAAATTCCATTCTCATCAATTGAGCCCGAATTAAATTCAAGAAATTGATTTCTCATTGACTAAGCCCTTAATAAAATTAATTTGACCAATTTAAAGTATAATTAAATCCTTCAATTGGACCTTAAATTAATTTCCGATCATAATTAAACTTTAAATTTATCGACGATTAAATCGAATCAACCCATAAAAAATATAATTATGTCGTTTAACTTAGTTTTTACACAGATTCATCCAATGATAAATTATTTTTGCCTTAAATCTATATTTTTCTCTATTTTTGGAACCAAAGAGATACGATTGGACTCGCGAAAACAACCAAAATTTCCACATTAATTTTTCTACCCATGCCGGCTCCTTTTATTTTATTTTTGTCATTTTATTTTATTTTAGGGAGTAACCCAAAAATTTGGGTTACGACATCCATTAATATGCGATTCCTTCTTTCTGCCACACCATTTTGTTGTGGTGTGCTAGGCATTGTGTATTGAGCAACAATGCCTTTCTCTTCAAGAAATTTTGCAAATGGACCTATCATTTGTCCCTTTTCTGTGTACCTATCGTAGTACTCTCCACCTCTATCAGATCTTATGATCTTGATTTTCCTGTCCTTTTGTTTCTCTACTTCTACCTTATAGGTTTTCAAAGCTTTTAATGTCTCAACCTTATCATTTAGAAGATAAAGAAACATGAACTGTGTATGGTCATCAATAAAAGATATAAAATATCTTTGACCATTAAAGCAGGGAGTAGAAAAAGGCCCACAAATATCAGTATGTATGATCTCAAAAATGTTAGAACTCTTTTTGGCACCTTTAGTGGTCTTGTTGGTTTGCTTTCCCTTTATGCAATCCACACAAGTACCAAAATTAGTAAAATCAAGAGTTTTTAAAACTGCATCATTTACTAACCTTTTGATTTTTTCTATGGAGATATGTCCCCATCTCTTGTGCCATAACCAAATGAAGTCCTCATTCATAAGACTCCTATTTACGCCAATGTTTGTATATTATGAAAAATAATTGTTTTCAAAGTTGGGATATAAATCAATTTCGAATAAAACCATCAATTTTTATTCCACCACCAACAAGGTTTTCACCTTTAAAAATACTAAAGGTTGAGTTGATAAACCAAAAACCATAAACAATAATATCCAATTTTGAAAAAGAAATTAAATTTCTTGAAAAATGCGGAATAAAAAATACATTATCCAAATCCAAAACATATTTGGATTTCAAAATCAACCTAAATGTCCCAACCGCTTCAACTTGAGAAAACAATTTATTTCCAGAATATACTCGTTGGTTTCCTAGTGTTAAGAAAACTCTGCATTGTATTAACAACATAAAATAATAGGAATAAAACTACTACATTACATAAGCATAAAAGTAATGTATAATGTAAGCATAATGTAAAAACTGCATAATGTACTTTATAGTATAAAATAAAAGGAATAAAAACTACATAATGTAACCATAAAGACAACATAGCATAATGGTTTGGGGTGCTTTAGGAGCTTTTAGAACCTGAGTTCTAACCCCTGCACCCACAATTCCTCTCTATTTTTTTTTGCTGTTATACGGTCGGGTCAACCATTGGGTCGGTTCTGTATTGGTTTTGACCAAATCGGTCCAACCCACTTAATGACCCTTTTAACTTGACCCCGTTCCTTATGGGTTTGAAACCCTACCTGGATTTAACCCTTTGACCCATTTAAACCCAAACCTCCACCGTCTCCCTCATGCGCCGACAACTAGGGCACTGGCTGACGATTCATTAGATCCTCATGCGGTGGCCCCAGAAGCAGCCATCGAGTCCAATCACGACGACCCAGTGGGTCGCCGTTTTTCTTTAAGTACCTAGTGACTCGAAGGTCGCTGGTACTATCACTAGCGGGGGAGAGGCCAGTGGCCTCTCCTTCTGTCAACTGGGAGAGGCCACTGGCCCTTCCCTGTGTGGCAGACGGCCCTTCAAGGGCCGTCGCTGCCCTCACCGGTGACTCTTATGGGTCGCCGATCACAGGACAGGGGAGGCCAGTGGCCTCTCCTTCCCGTGCGTTTTTTTTAGTAACACATGTTGTCATCAAAAACAAGTCATAAAGAATAATTTGGTTACACAAAATAACAATGCCAGTTCATAAATTGAAAATCAAAATAAATGATTCAATACATCGAGAATCATTAACAATTATACTAAGCAAAATAGCATAAAAACAAGCTCTAATACTACATGTTATACATACTTTGTATAATCGAATGCTAAATACATATAGGAGTGGAAATATAGATTATAAATACCTCAAACCATTGTTGCTCAAGTACCGAAAAATAAATTCTCAATTGCAGCAGCAGCAAAGCTTTTCCCAAAGCATCAACAGCAATACAACTTTAAAATAATAAAAGTTTTACGAGAGGAACCTTCTGATCTATGACTACCAGTAGCTGTAGATGGAGTACAAAAGCTATTATTTATAGGTAGATCAGGGACCCCTCTCATTAATTTATTTTCCAATTTTCTCCTTCCATCAAAGAGATAATTAACCATGATCAATCAATTGATTCCCATGATCAAAACCCATGATCTATTTTCATGATCATTGAGTTTGAATAAACAATAACATAGATGTATCATGGAGGGGCATAATGGCAATTTCTACTGAAGGTTTCCGTTCCATTCTTTCTGAAATTTTCATAATTTATATGCTTCTCATATTTGCTGCTTCTGTCCTGAAATGGTGTTCGTGTTGATGTTCTCTTTGCAATTAAATTTATACAATATGGATATGTAACATCAAACTGGAAAGCAATTGCTTCAGAAATCCATGGGAAATTATAGCACGTAAGAACTTCTCTCGTTTGCTATTTCTATTTCGTCAATTAGCCATGCATCACACTGCATAGCCATGCATCCCACTGCATGCTATTTTCCATTCTTGCATTTATGACAGGGAAACAGCGTGAGAAATCACAAACTCCCGAATCTCCTTTATTTTTTTCTCACTCACAAAAGGATATTTATATGCATGTGACCTGTTAAGAAATTATCTTACCTAAAAGTTTAAATTGTTAGGTGAGGTCCTAAAATATAATTTATATTATTCTCTAACATCTCCTTTCAAGTGAAAGCCATTTGAGCTTAAAATTTGCACAAACCCACAGTACCTTGTACGTGATTTTTTATCAAATAGAATGAGGGTGGTGAGATTCAAACTCGTGACCATTAGGTCAACAAAGCTCTGATACCATGTTAAAGAATCATCTCAACTAAAAGCTTTAACTGTTAGGTAAGACCTCATAATATGATTTATATTATTCTCTAACATGAACAACCTATGTTAGGAAAGAAACTTCATTCTAGTAATTTTTCATTTTTGATTAAAATAAAATAAAATAAAAGAAACACAATTCATTGAATGAAAAGATAATTCTAATGACTTGAACTTTATTTTCATAAAATATTAACGTCCACAAACAAAGTTCAAATATAATAATTAGTGAACGGATTGATAACATTATAAAATTGATAGAATAGATTTTGAGAATAAATGTTAAATTGAATGATATCCAATGAAATCTTAAATTAAATATTTAACTAGCTTTCATTAAATGTTTTTTTAATAAAACATATAATCATGAAGGGTCGCATAAAAAAGTGCTTCCTAATATTATCCTAAATATAGATTTAAAATTAAATTTATTTAATAAAATAATATCCTAAATATAAATTTATTTATTTTATTTTAAAGAATTTAGAAAATACAAAAGGGTCTCGTAAAAAAAGTTGAGTTATCTAAACCTGATTCGCCAAATCTTGGCCCAAAACAAAGAAAGCTAGGCCCTCAGGCATGGTTCTTTTTTTTTTTTTTTTTTTTTGTTTAAAGTGAATGGATAATGTATCATTCTCTCTTTTAAAATAAAAATACAAAACAAATCCTTTTTTTTTTTTTCTAATCAAACAACACATTATCGACTTATTAGATTTTGGGCACCTCAAAAGTCAGGACTTAATAAACCCATTTGAAACTCTCTCTCTCTCGCACTTAAAATTATATTAAAATTAAAACTCATTTCTAAGAAACACCATAAATTACTCAATAAAACCATTTCTAAGTTTAAATCAACATTAAATAACTCAAAAAATTATCCAAATCTTATACTAGTAAATATATATATGTGGGAAACAATAGAAAAAAGAGGAGTGAGTCTCCTCTTCTGGACAAAGCCTAATAATAAAACCAAGGAAGAAATAACCAATGGAGTGATCTTAATGTTTAAGAAGAGCTCAAATCCAACGGGTCTCTCAAAAAGTTGCTACAAATTAAACCCAAGCTCCTAACCGCTGATTCCTCTCTTATTTTCAATTCTTCAAGTCCACTAACAAGGAATTCAATTCAATTTCCCAGAAATTCAATTCCACGCCCCAATCATTTTCTCTCCACAATATCCTCAAGACACTCTCGTTTAATTCCAATTTGATCTTCTTCAAATCCCACTAGAACACAATCCAATTCCACTAATGAACAAGTGTCATTGAATTCAAATGCATGTTGAGGTTCTTGGTGCATATTGTTAGAGTATAAATATAAGATATGTTGTTGTAACACACAAGGTGTGTGAAAGAACAATCAATATACAAAATTCAAATTCTCCTCCTCCTCTCTCTCTCCTTTGTTCTCAATTCTCTTCTCCTCTGTGAATTCTTCTTCACTCTTCTGATCTCAACATGGTATCAGAGCTATTATGCTAGCACATGAATTGATCCAAGCTTCCGCAATTTGATTCTTTAATGGATCATTAAAAAAAAAAAACTAAACTGCAGCTGAAGAAGATGATCATCCATGCCGCTGCTGCTCCTCATTTACAATATTCCTCATGGTAATTCCATTTCTTTCAAACCTTCACTCAGTAATAATCTTCCCAGTCTCAATATTAAGCTGATACAAACCAGTAGAATGGAATTTCCTTCCATTCATCATGCATAAGAAGTGTTGCTGCTCCTCATTTAGTTGTTGTCTTGTTCATCCGTGAGATTGCATTTCAGCATACATTTCAAATTCTCCAGTCTCTGCGCATCAAATTGCTGTATTCAAATTTTGCTCACATCAAATTGCTGTATTCAAATTTTGCGCAACAAAACTAAAGCTCAAACAGAGCAGCAGCGGAGAAAAAAAAAAGGTTCCTGCAACAATTCTCTCTATCAAGTTCTCGAAGAAAAACAAGAGAGAAGTGAGAAATAAAAGCAGGGAGATCCAAGTGAAAGATCTTGTTGGAGAGGTGAAGACTCAGACATGCCCGTAACCTCGTGCTTGTTTCAGGCACACCTCCTCTCCATTTCTTAAATAAGCCATATGAGTTGTTGCTCTAAATAAACATCGCTCGTCCACCAGCACCCCTGCAACTTTGTAATCAGAACCAACAGTAGAGTCACTGCTATCCTGTTCAAATATCCATGTCGCTCCTTCAGATCTGAGTACATATCCAAAGCAGAGAGACACGATGGCTGCGACAAAGACAGAGCCCAAGGAAAGATAGATCCCTACAGCAGGTGAATCTTCATTATATGCTAAGCAAGGCAATAAAAAAAACATTTCTCTGTTCCAGATCCAGCAACAACAAGCAATTAGAATTAAAAAGAGATGACATGTTTCCATTGAGTCTCGTCGCAAAGAGAGCAATAATGATCAGATTGCAGTAGAGAGTGTTAGCGATGTGCCTAAAGACTGAAGACCTGAAGGCTGCGGTGGCCAAGGCTATGGTCGCTGGGGCTGAGTCTGAGAGCGAGATTGTGGAAGTTGAAGGAGTGTACTGCTGTGCCGAGCGCGTGACAAAGGTCATTTCGTCTGGCAATTCTGTTCTCTTTCCAAGTGCTGTGAATTTTTTGATTTGTACTGTGGTGTCGCTTTGTGCATGCCAAATGTGTGTTTTGATTAGTTGTAAGAGAAAACAAAAGAAAAGAAAAGAAAGAAAGAAAAAAAAGAAAAGAAAAGAAAAGAAAGAAAGAAGTAGAAAATGAATTCTTACACAGATTAAATAAATTCATCAACAAATGAAAAACTTCAGAAAAACTGAAGTAGACAATTGCAAAACTTCAGAAAAAAAATACTGAAGTAGACAAATGAAATTCAAACCCATTCTATCACCTCTCTTCCCTCCCATTTCTTCCTTCTCATCCCTCTCTTCTCAAAGATGAAAAACTTCAGAAAAACTGAAGTAGACAAATGAAATTTAAATCAAGAAATAGACAAATGAAATGTCTTCTCTCTCTTCTATCTTCTTTGCCATTTGAGCATTTTTCTTTTTCTTCTTAATCAAATTCAAACTCATCTTTCTATTCTCTTCTTTCTATTTTTCAAACTGATATCTATTAAACAAGGTTAAATACTCATGTGTTTTGTTTTCATTGCTGCAATCTAATGCTTGGTTTATAAAAGAATGAGATTGAGGGGGTATGTTAGAGTATAAATATAAGATATGTTGTTGTTACACACAAGGTGTGTGAGAGAAGAATCAATATACAAAATTCAAATTCTCCTCCTCTTCTCTCTCTCTCCTCTGTTCTCAATTCTCTTCTGCTCTGTGAATTCTTCTTCACTCTTCTGATCTCAACACATATAAATTGGAGAGGAACTTGAATATCCACACTGGGAATCCAGCTGTTCCATGCCAAGCTTTTCTTATTATGAGATTTGAAGAAACTAACTGTTAATTTTTCCATCTTGGAATTGCACTTTCCTAATTCTTTCTGTTCAAACTGGATGCCTGATTTAGAAGGAGGACATGCTAATTATGGAGGAAAATTGTAGCGTATATAAAAAACTATAGTCAATAATCTTAGGATTGATAAAGAAAGTTGAGGAAACTGAATTATTATGTGGTGGTTTATAACCCTGAATTGGTTTATGAGCATTAGATTTTGGTTAGTTACCAGGTTTTTAGGATTGATTCTATTTTCTTAACTTAAGACACTGAGCTTTGCAATGACCCTTTTGTTTATAGAAACGACATTCATCAAAAGCAACCCTTATGTAAGGTCTAGACTAATTATTGGAAATTGTTTGGAATGTTAACATAGAAGGATTAGAGAGAATGTCCTTTTCAGATGAAGAGTGGAGACATATTTCTTCAGCCAATGGCTCTCTAACATTTAACTGAATAGAGGAAAGCGGGGAACGATGCAGAATTAAACCTCTCAGTCCTTCAAAGTCACTGCAAGGTGCTATTAAAAACTGTACCAATCATTGTTGCTCTCTTCAATATAGGCACCACATTTCTTTAATTCTGCTGATTTTGTAAGAGTGAATTGATGTCAAAATTCTGTCATAGCAGAATAAAACTCTTGAATAGTCATATTCTTTTGGTAAATAGCTCCTATATTCTTCTCCAATTGATACTATTTTGCAAAATTCAATTGAGTAAACAACATTTACAAATGATCCCACACTTCCTTTGTTGTCTCATACTTTGTCAATTGCGTAATTATAGAATACTCAACAAAATTGCTAGTCTAAGTAATAATCATTGCATTGTTTGCCTCTCAAGTATCTATCAAAGCAACATAACCCTCATCAGTATTTTAAGGTTTCACAGGAGTTCCACTAACATATTCCTACATCATTTTACCCTTTAAAAAAAATTCTCATCACATAACTCTAATACGAATAATTCTTTCCATCTAACCTCACAATCACTGATTGATGCGACTCATCTCTTTGAGTAGCTATAATGAACATATGAAGAAAAAAGAGAGTAAATAACAATAGAGTCGAAATACTAGATTGTAGAAATCAAAAGGAAGGTGAAATACCAGATTGCAAAACTTGAAGAGATCTTGTGCTACTTGAGACTGATTGCTTGGAATTATTTAATGAGAACCTTCCCAATTCTTCTTCATGGGATACTATTGCTTTTGTATCGTTACAAGACATGAATCCTCAACTTACATCATCTTCAACTTTTAGGGAATCACACAGGCCAAGAAAATATCTCAAAATTTATCATCTGTAGAGTATTTGAATATAGTTCCTCCTAGGTTGCTATGTAATGTTATGGAGGAGCATGTTTAGTTTTATCTATACATGGTTTTTTTTAATACATTCTTTTATCATTTTTTTTCCTTAAAAAATGGATGACTAAATCACATTGTATTCTGAATATTGTTGATATCCCAAGAAACATTGAACTTTTTTTATAGTATTTTCAAGCTTCAAGGTTAACTGGCCAAACCCTAGAATTTGATAAAAAAAAAAACCTAAAATCTAATTAGCTTCAAAGTTAACTTCTTAGGTATAACCGCTTTACATGATCAAAGGCTGCTAGTACGGTGACGCCTTAATTTTAGGTGAGCCAAGCAATCTATCATCAAAACTAATGTTTCTTGTTCAGAAGACTATTTTATACAGTTAGTGGTTTGAATAGTTTTTTCAAATAGTTAAAATTAGCAGCTACCTGATTAAAAAATAGAGAGATTGCAGGTTAGACGCGACCTCAAGCTAGGTGAGCCTGAGCCCTGTATAGAGAGGAAATGACTCAATGAGATGAGTTTCTAATATGTTTTTATTCGTTAAATGACTCAATGCCCAAATTAAATGAATCAATATACATATTATTTACTATTATATTGGTAGTGATCATGAGTTGTATTGGCATGTCAATTAAATGCGAAACACATGGGTCGATTGTTTTTATAGAATTACTTTCTGGGTCAAATTTAATTAATTAAGAATTTAAATACAGGGATTTAGAGTCAGTTAATTAACAAGGAAAAAACACAAGGACAATAATTTGAACATGCTATAGCAAGATAACAAATGCGGGGTCGATTGTTTTTATAGAATGATTTTCTGGGTCAAATTTCATTAATTAAGAACAAGGATTTTCTGTGGCGTCAATTTAAATACAGGGATTTAGAGGCAAGGAAAAAAAAGGACAGTAATTTGAACATGCTATAGGGTGTGTTTGGTATAACAATTGTTTTTGTGGTTGAGGTTTTAAGAAAGTAGTTTCATGAAAAACACTTTTAGCTGCGGCTCATAACTGAAATTGAAGTGTTTGGTTAAAACTGTAGTTGAGTTTGAGGTTAATGAAAAACAGTTTCATATGTTTGGTTACCAAGCTTTTCATATTGTTATCAACATATGAAATTACTTTAAAGTACACACACATATATATATATATATATATATTTGTTTTTTTAAATATTATAGATTTAATAATCATAATAATAAAATATAATTAATAATTCAAGTAAATTAAACACTTGTTTTTATTCTCTCATCAAACTACTTGTAATTCCAACACGAACTAAATCTATAAATGAATGCATTTGCGATCCCTAAACATTTGATCGAGGAACAACATATGGTAAAATATCATTTGAAACAAAAGTAGGATTGGAAGGCAAAATTTTTATTGTGATCTCATTCTAATATATTTATTTATATTTTAATTAAGTTTTTAGATTATTTTAATATTAAAAATATATTTTATATAAAAAAAAACTCCCCCCTCAAATACTTAGTCTCTGTAAACCATATATTAAAAAAATATATGATTTATACTAATATAAATCATATATTAGTCCCCCTGTAGAATACCCCCCCTCCCCCTTTTCCTTTTCTTAAATTGGCGTTCTCCTCATTTTATTCCATGATAACAAACATGCCACACGACAGCCTTCTGCCACATCCCAGGGGTAAGATGGGCTACAACACATTCTTTATCTAAACTTTTAAGGTGTTGAACTCATATGTCAGGTTATTTAGTATTGTGTTTTAAAAATATTTTTGAAATATATATTTATTTTATTATTTATTTTAAATTATTTTTTTAAAATTTTTAAATTATTTTAATATATTAATGTTAAAAATATTTTTTTAAAAAAAATTAATATTTTTTTAACAAAAATATTTTTAAAAATAATCACAATCACACTTTGAAGCTGACATACACTTCGGTAAATAACCGATCACAAGGTGAGATCATTGGTCCTCTTTGGGTCAGTGCGAAGAGTTCCTCGATTCATCTTCGACATATAATTCCCACATCAGTGATGAATTACAAGGTAGACATCTTCGGTGAATTTTTTAGGACAGCGTTGGGTGAAGGTAATTCATAAGAAAAAATAGCAAAATGAAAAACGTGATTCTTAAATCAATCCACGTAGATTCTTACCTCTTCATTTATCTCATGGGAAGATCTCAGCTACCACGGGCGCTGATGAACTCACCTACTTCAAACACCTGAAGGAAAGAGAACTAAAGTGACTCCTCTATCCGAGTTAAATGGGTTCTCTCTCCACAAACACTTTCTCCTCTCTAGACTCAGATGGTTTCACCAATGATTCCAAAATGGTGATTGATTTCATTGCTGAATATTACAAGAATATTGAAAACTACCCGGTTCAAAGCCAAGTGAAACCAGGGTACTTACTCACCAAATTACCAGACACCGCCCCATATTGCCCAGAATCATTAGAAGATGTTCTCAAAGATGTAACTGATAGCATTATACCAGGCCTCACTCATTGGCAAAGCCCTAACTTCTTTGCTTACTTCCAAGCAAATGCAAGCACTGCAGGGTTTGTTGGTGAGATGCTATGCACAGGCCTTAATGTTATTGGTTTCAACTGGATTTCATCCCCTGCTGCTACCGACCTCGAATCCATTGTAATGGATTGGATAGGAAAGATGCTCAAGCTCCCCTCTACTTTTCTGTTCTCAGGAAGTATTCCCGTCGAATATTTTGGATATTAACCCCTTAGGATTTATTTACCCAAATATCAACAGTGAATAATAGCATATCATTCCCGTCGAATATTTTGGCTATTAACCCCTTAGGATTTATTTACCCAAATACCGACAGTGAATAATAGCATATCATTCCCGTCGAATATTTTGGATATTAACCCCTTTAGGATTTATTTACCCAAATACCAACAGTGAATAATAGCATATTATTCCCGTCCGAATATTTTGGATATTAACCCCTTTTGGATTTATTTACCCAAATACCGACGAGTGAATAATAAATTCCCAAAAGAAAAAAATAAGAATTTTATATTTTTTTTGAATATTGGTCAATACCCTTTGGATTTTTATAAACTTGTTGTAAAATCTCAAAATGCAATAAATGATTTTTGCGAAATCCATGCTAAAACTCATTTTTCTCTTCAAAACCCAAGATAATATATATTTTTCAAAAGAAAAACAATTTTTAAAATATGCTAGTGTATTGGCCTTATGCAAGAAAACAACACATTTTTTCTTTTAATAAAATATTTTTGGAAAATTGTATATATATATTTTATATATTATTAATATATATATATATATATGTATAGGGGTGGGCTGGGCTGCCACAGCCTGTGGGGCTGGGCTGCCAGCCCGCCTATGGACTGGGCTGGACTTCCAGCCAAGATGGGCTGGAAGCCCAGTCCCTTTAGTGGTCGGGCCGGGTGCCAAACCCGGCCCAAACTGACCCGACCCGGGGAGTGAACGAATTCACTCCCCCCGCATGCAAAATGAAGAAGATGAACAGTAACAATGTGATTTTTCAAGTGTGAAGAAATGCGTACCTGTTTATACCGTTGTGTAGAGGAGGTCGCGGTGATTCTTTTGGTCGTTGTTTCGTCGGAAATAGTGGCCTGTGGTCGCCGGAGTGGTCGTCGGAATGTCTGCTGTCACGTTGCAGGGGCTGCTGCTATCGCTGCTGTCGTCGCCTCTTCCTTCGCCTGAGATGATGGAGGAGTTGCTGGGGTTGAGGGGCGGCTTATGGTGATGAGAAGGAGGAACAATGGTGGTCGACAGTGATGATGCACGGCTGGCCGAGAGTGAGGAAGAAAAACAGGGGGTCTGGGTTTTTTTTTTTTAGAGAGAGGGGCAGAGGACTCGAGAGAAAATGCTGAGAGGAGCGCAGGAATTGACTCCAAATTTTCACTCCTTTCTCTGCGTTTCTAAACACTATATTTTTCCTCTGAAAAAAAATCCATCCACTCTCTCTCCGTGCAGGCCTCTATTTATAGCCGAGAAGAACAAAGCGCAGTGATCACGTTTAAATGCAGTATCAAAACAGCTAAGCAAATCGATAAAAAGGGAAAGAGATCACGCTGGAAATACATTTGGGAAGGAAATCACGGTTGACTTGATTAGTCTTGCTGCGACGGAGAAAGATCAAATTGAAAAAGGAAGCAAAATTTGGAATGATCTGCCGAGATCACTGTGAATTGGGAAGAAAATCAAATTGAGAAAAAGGAAGGAAATTTCGATTGATCTGTCGATCAATGCGCCTAAAAAAATCAATGAAAATGCATGCCGGAACAGTGCATGCTTCCTTTTTTATGCAGATTTCAAAAAATCAAAAGAAGGTAAAAATATGATTTGGTCCTTTAAAAATTCTAAAAATGCACCCAATTTGATTTAAACTTTTTATGCAATTAAATCCCATCAAAAAATTCAATCTCAACCTTGGCTTTGCGCGACTTTCTAAACTGGTCCTTGGTTTCTGATTTTCGCGATTTAAACCCCAATCGACCACTAAACTCTCAAATTGCTCAATTTCGCCCTTGAACAAAAAAAATCTATTTTCCAAAAAATAAAGAGTCAAAAATTGGGTAGCAACAGATGCCCCCTCTTTACAATGCTTACGACTAAAGTCTTGTAAAAGACTTTAAATAGTAAGTGTTGTAAAGAAAAAACAGAATGAAGGATATGGGTCTCGCTTTTCTGGGTGACCTAACCAAGCTAGATATGAAGGGTCTCATTTTTCTGGGTGACCGACCCGGTTAGTGGTTAGCAAGGTCTCATTTTTCTGGGTGACCGACCCGGTTAGCATGGCCTCATTTGATGGGTGATCGACCCGGTTAGTATGGCCTAATTTGATGGGTGACCGACCCGTGGTCTCATTTTTCTGGGTGACCGACCCGGTTAGCATGGCCTCATTCGATGGGTGACCGACCCGGTTAGCATGGCCTCATTCGATGGGTGACCGACCCGGTTAGCATGGCCTCATTTGATGGGTGACCGACCCGGTTAGTATGGCCTCATTCGATGGGTGACCGACCCGGTTAGCATGGCCTCATTTGATGGGTGACCGACCCGTGGTCTTATTTTTCTGGGTGACCGACCTGGCTAGCATGGTCTCATTTGATGGGTGACCGACCCGTGGTCTCATTTTTCTGGGTGACCGACCCGTCTATCATGGCCTCATTTGATGGGTGACCGACCCGTGGTCTCATTTTTCTGGGTGACCGACCCGTCTATCATGGCCTCATTTGATGGGTGACCGACCCGTGGTCTCATTTTTCTGGGTGACCAACCCGTCTATCATGGCCTCATTTGATGGGTGACCGACCCGTGGTCTCATTTTTCTGGGTGACCGACCCATCTCGAAGCAACACCGATCTTCAATTCATCTTCCGCGATTTTGTTGACCTGAGAATTCCTTAGAAACATAAGCCCCTTTCTCTGATACTCCATTATCAACAGGATGTCTTTGTCTAATCTCCAAAGCTTTGTAGGCTTCTCTGACTGGATGGCTCATTGAAGTTTGTCATAAGTCATTCATCCACTCCAAACGCAAGCGCATTGCTGCGATGATCCTTGCTTTTATCAAAATCTGACCATGCCCCCAAGTGTGGGGTTGCTTGATTTTCCATTTAACGCAGAGTTCTATTAATATTCTTCCATTGAAGTTCTGAGCATTATCAGTTGCGATCTTTTCTGGTGGTCCATATTGACATATCGCATCTCCTTCAACAAATTTCTTCAACACCTTTTGCGTTACATGAGCAAATGACCCAGCTTCTACCCATCTTGTGAAGTAGTCGATAGCCACGAGAATAAACGTATAATCATTGTTGGCTTTTGGTTGATATACCCTATCACATCAATTCTCCACATTGCAAAAGGCCACGGAGATATCAAGTTAAACATACGAGCCGGAGGGTCATCCATTTTGTCACCACGGACTTGACATTTATGACACTTGCGGACATAGTCGATGCAATCCTTCTTTAATGTCCTCCGGAAATAACCATTTCTTTGCATTTTTCTAGCCATCATATGCCTATTAGTATGGGTTGAGCGAATCCTTTCATGGACTTTTCGCAACGCGTTTCTGGCTTCAACTCCATCTAAGCATCTCAGCAAAGCCCCGTCAGATGTCCTCTTATAAAAAACTTCTCCATCAAGGTAAAAATCCATCATTAACCTCCTCAAGGTTTTCTTCTCTTTTTAGATGCCCCCAGGGGATAAGCTTGGTTTTTGATGAAATTATTGATATCGTAGTACCAAGAGTTTCTATCTATCTCTCCTTCAACTGAGCAGCAATGAGCTGGTTTATCTTCTGATATCAATGTGTATCGGCTGTTGTTTAGAATGGCCTCAACAGATTCATGTTGTTGTTTCCTCCTTGTAATCATATCTAAATAAGCACCTACAGGAGCTCCACCAGATCTCTGATAAACAATCGTGATTATGGGGTTGCATGTAGCTTCCACCCCCTTCAACTTCTCCTTATAATCTTCATTCTTAGCGCTTTGATTATCCTCTAACCACTCGACAGCCTCCTTAACGGCTGTCTCAATCTCTTTCTCATAAGCCTGTAACTTATCTGCCAGCTTATCTTTGTCGTTGACCTGGTTCTTCATGTTGTAAAACATAGGTCTCCAAGATGTTATGCGCGTCAATCTTCTCCTTAACCTTCCTATCTTCCTCTGCAAGCTCCTCAGCTTCCTGAACCATCTGTTCAATCTCTTCCTGACTCAGCCTGCCCTTGTCGTTCGTAATTGTAATCTTCTCTGATTTTCCTGATGCCTTGTCTTCAACCTTGACGTTTAAAATACCGTTGGCATCAACCTCGAATGTCACTTCCATCTTGAAGCTGGAACAATTCCAGATAAATCGAATTTCCCAAGCGACCTACAATCCTTTGTGAGACTTCTTTCACCCTCATACACCTGAATGGTGACAGTAGTTTGCTGATCCTAGTAAGTGGTGAAGGTTTCAGACTTCTTGGTTGGTATGACACTGTTTCTTGGAATCAACTTGGTCATCACCCCACCAATAGTTTCAATTCAAAGGTGCCACATCCAGCAGAAGTATATCTTTGGTTTCATCACCACCCTCTCCACTTAAAATGACTCCTTGAATGGCAACGCCGTAAGCAACAACCACGTCAGGGTTCACACTCTTGTTGGGTTCCTTGCCATTGAAATAATCCTTGAGAAACTGTTGAACCTTGGGAATTCTAGTGCTTCCACCAACAAGAACAATTTCATCAATCTATCTGTTTCTCCAATCCAAAGATCCTCCATGGCCTTCTTAATCGCCTCCCATGGTCTTTCTCTCAAGAGGTCATTATTCAACTCTTCCAAACTCGCTCGTGAGTGGTTCAGAGAAATCGACACCGTTGAAGAGCGACTCAATCTCCACACGAACCTGGTGCTGGCTACTCAAGCTCTCTTAGCACGCTCACATTCTCTGTTTAGCTTTCCAAGAGCTCTGTTATCCTTGCTGACATCCTTCCCATGCTTGCTTTTTTACCAACTTAATAAAGTACTCCATGATTCTCTGATCGAAATCCCCTCCTCCCAGATGAGTATCTCCATTGGTTGTCAACACTTCAAAGACACCATTATCAATGGTCAAGATACTAACATCGAATGTGCCACCACCACGGTCAAATACAAGAATGTTCTTTTCAACATCCTTCTTGTCCAAACAAGAAGTAATCCTAGAAACTTTCACACCGGCAATAACACTGATATCCTTTCTAGCCTGCCTTTGGGTATTATTGAAGTAAGACTCTTCCTATAAGTCTTTTGACATCAAAGATGGTCTTCTTAGGATTCGCAGCCGCCTTATTCTTTGCAGCCTCACCAATCAATCTCTCACTGCCATGAACCCCACCCACGATGGCGTAATCCGGTTACCTTGATCATTGGCTATGACCAATTTTGTAAACACCAACACAAGAATACCTTGATCTGGAACTTCTCTCCCTCGGCTAGCTTCCAAATACATGTACGGGCAGTAACTTCCTCCAAAGCATAGATGGTTAATTGCAGCGGTTCTTCATCCTTTCTTCCAGGTATCGTGGGTCCCAAATGTTTCTCGGTCGATGATGCGTGCACAAATGTATGAGAAGTGCATGATATAATGTGTGATTACGATGAAAATGCTTTGTATAAATGTATATGTAATGCAAATGGATTTCTCTTATGAACAATTAATGGCTAAACACTTCATAGAATATGGGTTTCTTGTCACATTGCCGCTAGGAGTACTGCTTTTCGGGTCGATGCTTGAGTCATATTCACCAAGAGACAGGATTTGCATAAGAGATGGGTCAACGCCCTTTTTATTGAATGGATAAGTTTGTTACATTTTCGAAAACATAAAGAGGAAAAACAAATTAAAATCCTTCTTCTGCCACATCTTTAGCCAAGGGTAGGAAAGCGGATCCGCGGTTCTCGATTGTCTCCAAGAAAGCATCGGTCTCCGCTAGACTTCGCTGATAACAGATGATGTCTCTCCCCACATTTCTCGCATTGGTTCTAACAACCCGAGCGTGCGCAGCAGCTTCATCCATTTGTTCATCCATCTTGGACATTTTTTCAATAAGCAACATGTTGGTTCTCGTTTCAATGAAGTATTATTAACATCGATTTGATCCTTGTGTTTTTTTCTATCAATGCTAGTTTCTCATCCGGATGCTTCACCCTTTTTCTTTCTCTTTGTTGAGCTTCGTCCCTCGGAGTTCTTATCTCCTCTCCCTTAACCGCTAACTCGCTTCAATGGTTTCATCTTTTCTCGAACCCCCGCCGAACGACTTTCTTCCGACATTACATACTTCTTATACAAATCTTCATACTTTTCAATTCTATCCATCAACTCACACCGGACCTCTGCAGAATTTCTCTTGGTAATATTCTATGCTCTCTTGGCATTCATTATGTTCGGTCTTCAATGCACCGAAGTTCGAGAGCAACTTTGCATCCACTTCAGATTCATCTCCGTTAATTCTCTCTCAACTCTTAACCTAGCATTCTCCTCCTCAGCCATCTTCAGCTCGAGTTTGGTTATTCTTGCATCTCTAGACTGTAATTACTCATCTAAAAATGCTCTCCTTTTATCTCCTTCCAACACTATTTCTTCCATCATCAACTTGTCTCTTCGGGTCTTGTTCAATTCCATCTGAAGCTTTTCAATTGGCCTCCTCAATTCTCCTTCACTGTCAACTCTTTTCCTCTTAATAGACTTTTCTTCAGTTTGTGGAGACTTTACTTCTTCATTGGTCGCGGCTGAGGCAACTAAGTTTCTCTATTTTGCATACCCTTCACTTGCACTTGGACCTCCCAAACCTTTTATTTCTAACAAAACTAGATGTTTCCAATCTTGTTTGATAGCTCTTACGACTTCTTGTGCAACAGGATCTTTAAACAAACCAAAAAATTTAGCAATTCCTTTGGTCCTTGGAACGAATTGCATGCCCCCATGCTGTCTTACCACGAGAGCAGGAGCATAACTCACATAACCGGTAATCCCTACCAACGGAACCCAACACCTTTGCCTGCAACTCATTAGGACATCCACTGCTTTGGCCCAAGGGGCCTTCCATTTCAAACCACCACTAGGCATAACTTTTAGCTTTTCTACCCAACCTTGGTTGTCTAGATCCCCCCATTCTTCTTCCTCCACTATCCTCAATGGCTTCTGGTTGAACCACCAAAAATTATTGAAGACAGGTTTTTTTGTCTTAATGTGACTAACCATCTAGATATATAGCAGCTGCGTGCAACATCTCACTGCCCCTTTCCCGGCTTTCCGACAGTGATTAAGTGTCATGATGGTTTCAGCCAAAACAGAGGCCACGGGGTTGATTTGTGTATTCTCATACTCCACATACACAGCAGCAGCTTCTAAGCTTACTATACCCGTCCGACTTGGGAATAACACAAGGCCAAATATGCCTAATGCAATCAGTCTTTCTTTCTCTAACCCGGACTTCTGTTCTAGTTCCAACTCCAGCATCTTCCACCTCAGACCAGCAGCTTTCTTTTCCAAAGACCTTTCCAAGTTAGGGATCCTGAGTAGCTTCGACAGTTCAGGAATGACCTTGTTAGATCTCAAAGGGAAATAAACTATGTATAGGTCATTCGGAAACTCAATCAACATCCCGTATTCCTCCATAGTAGGACATAGATCTACGCTCCCAAAAGAAAAACAACGGTAGTCAGGGTCCCAGAAATGAACTAGAGCTCGCACCGCTGGGCTTAAAACGTCTACCTTCGCAATCTCCATCAGGCGTCCGTATTTTCTGAAAAATGCGTCCTTATCCATATCCTGAAAATGAGTCGTTAACTTGTTCACCTCATTTATAACACAATCCAGATTCTTGATTGGTGATAGCCTCATAGCATCGCCTTTAAGGCAGTCTCCTTCAGTCAATTGCGACAATTCAGAACTTTTCCCATACTCCATGACAGAAAGTTTAGTGGTTGTGGCCATTTCGTTCACAAGACCTGTAAAGCAAAGATGCTTTTTAGGTTTTTCCATTTTATGTGAAAGATATTACGGAGCATACATCCTAACGATAGGTTCTAGTTCCTTTACGTGAGACATAAGGTAGGTTTACTACTTGGTCTCTAAAGAGGGTCTCTTGCTGTCCCAGTGATCACCCTCGTAAAGGCGATATGGGGGTTCAGCAGATAGTAATATGGCATGTATACCAATCACCACCAGTCTAAACACTCAGCAAAGAGTTGGGGTTTACACAAACTTCAACCTTGACTCAAGTCATAGGTAAGCTGCTAGTCCCCCAATTAACTTAAAGTTTAGTGTGTGCTCTCAAAATAAAAAAGTGATGCATGATGACAGGATGTAAAGATGCATGCTAAAGCTTATAAATAATCCATAGCAACATGAAAATAAATAAATAAATAAATAAACAAATAAAAAAATAACATATCATAAACAAATAAAACTGTCAAGCTTAGCCCAAGTCCCCAGCGGAGTCGCCATTCTGTCGCACCCCAAAAAATTTGTAATGCGCGGCATCGTGATGACTAGTCCCCGTGTGCGGGGATTCAATGTGTCGGGGGGATTATCTATTTTCATAAAAAAAGAGGAGTCGCCACCTAGTATTAATGGTTACTAGGAAACCTAAAACTGGTCTTTCAGAGATTCTAGGGTAAGGGACTTGTTGCGTAAAGGGAAGGTTTTAGCACCCCTAGTACGCCTTACCTAAGGTAAGCTGCTTGACATTTTGGCTTGTTTATGATTTGATATGTCAAAACAATATGTAAAATAAATGGCAAATGAGATATTACTCCGCCGAATATTTTGGATATTAATCTCTTAGGATTTATTTACCCAAATACCAACAGTGAATAATAACATATCATTCCCGTCGAATATTTTGGATATTAACCCCTTAGGATTTATTTACCCAAATATTCGACAGGAATGATATGCTATTATCAACAGTGAATAATAGCATATCATTCCCGTCGAATATTTTGGCTATTAACCCCTTAGGATTTATTTACCCAAATACCGACAGTGAATAATAGCATATCATTCCCGTCGAATATTTTGGATATTAACCCCTTTAGGATTTATTTACCCAAATACCAACAGTGAATAATAGCATATTATTCCCGTCGAATATTTTGGATATTAACCCCTTTTGGATTTATTTACCCAAATACCGACAGTGAATAATAAATTCCCAAAAGAAAAAATAAGAATTTTATATTTTTTTGAATATTGGTCAATACCCTTTGGATTTTACAAACTTGTTGTAAAATCTCAAAATGCAATAAATGATTTTTGCGAAATCCATGCTAAAACTCATTTTTCTCTTCAAAACCCAAGATAATATATATTTTTCAAAAGAAAAACAATTTTTAAAATATGCTAGTGTATTGGCCTTATGCAAGAAAACAACACATTTTTTCTTTTAATAAAATATTTTTGGAAAATTGTATATATATATTTTATATATTATTAATATATATATATATATATATGTATAGGGGTGTGGGTACGCCACGCACTGTGTAATCTGGTGCCTGACCGCCTATGGACTGGCTGGACTTCCAGACCAAGATGGGCTGGAAGCCCAGTCCCTTTAGTGGTCGGGTCGGGGTGCCAAACCCACTTAAACTGATTCGACCGGGAGTGAACGAATTCACTCCCCCCAGCATGCAAAATGAAGAAGATGAACGATATAATGTGATTTTTTCAAGTGTGAAGAAATGCGTACTGCTTTATACCGTTGTTAGTAGAGGAGGTCGCGGTGATTCTTTTGGTCGTTGTTTACATTTCGGAAATAGTGGCCCCGTGGTCGCCGGAGTGAGTCGCCGGAATGTCTGCACGTCACGCTAGGTAGGGTCAGCTGCTATCGCTCGCTGTCGTCAGCCTCTTCCTTCGCTCGAGATGATGGAGGAGTTGCTGGGGTTGAGGGGCGGCTTATGGTGATGAGAAGGAGGAACAATGGTGGTCGACAGTGATGATGCACTGCTGGCCGAGAGTGAGGAAGAAAAAGCAGGGGTCCGGGTTTTTTTTTAGAGAGAGGGCGAGGACTCGAGAGAAAATGCCGAGAGGAGCGCAGAATTGACTCCAAATTTTCACTCCTTTCTCTGCGTTTCTAAACACTATATTTTTCCTCCGAAAAAAAATCCATCCACTCTCTCTCGTGCGAGGCCTCTATTTATAGCCGAGAAGAACAAAGCTAGCGATGATCACGTTTAAATGCGATATCAAAACAAATAAGCAAATCGATAAAAAAAGGGAAAGAGATCACTGCTGGAAATACATTTGGGAAGGAAATCACGGTTGACTTGATTAGTCTTCTGCTGCGATCGGAGAAAGATCAAATTGAAAAAGGAAGCAAAATTTGGAATGATCTCGCCGAGATCATCGTGAATTGGGAAGAAAATCAAATTGAGAAAAAGGAAGGAAATTTCGATTGATCACATCGATCAATGCGCCTAAAAAAATCAATGAAAATGCATGCCTGGGAACGAGTGCATGCTTCCTTTTTATGCAGATTTCAAAAAATCAAAAGAAGGTAAAAAATATGATTTGGTCCTTTAAAAATTCTAAAAATGCACCCAATTTGATTTAAACTTTTTATGCAATTAAATCCCATCAAAAAATTCAATCTCAACCTTGGCTTTCTTGCTGACTTTCTAAATCTGGGTCCTTGGTTTTCGATTTTTCGCGATTTAAACCCCAATCGACCACTAAACTCTCAAATTGCTCAATTTCGCCCTTGAACAAAAAAAATCTATTTTCCAAAAAATAAAGAGTCAAAAATTGGGTAGCATCAAAACTTCTATACATTCTGCCATCTGCACAGGGGGCACCATCATCCTTGGTGAGTTTCATCCCAAGCACCATTGGTGTGCTAACAGGTTTGCAATTTTCCATTGCAAACTTGTTTAGTAGTTTTGTTGTGAATTGTTTTTGACATACAAAACACCCTTCACTTGATTGATTCATTTCCATTCCAAGGAAGTAAGCTAGCAATCCAAGTTCAATCATTTCAAACTTGTTCTTCATGTTTAGCTTGAATTCATCAACAAACTTTTCATCATCACCCGTGATCAATAAGTCATCCACATAGACTGAAACTATTAATATGTGATCATCAACTTTCTTTACATAAAGAGTGGCTTCATTCAAGCTTTTCTCAAATCCCAAGCTTGCTAAGTACTCATCTAATTTGCTATACCAAGCTCTAGGAGCTTGTTTCAAGCCATATAATGCTTTCTTTAGCAAGTAAACTTTGTCTAGATTGGGTTCAATTTCAAATCCTTCGGGTTGTTCAACATATATTTCTTCACTTAATGTTCCATTCAAGAATGTAGATTTGACATCCATTTGCCAAACCAGCCATCCCTTTTATGCAGCCAACATTAACAGCAACTTGATGGTATCCATCCTTGAGACTGGTGCAAAGGTATCATGGTAGTCAATCCCTTGTTATTGAGCATACCCTTTGACCACTAATCTAGCCTTGTTTTTGTTGATACTCCCATCAGCATTTAATTTTGTTTTGTAAATCCATTTGACCCCTATCACTTTTCTATGTCTCGGTCTGTCCACTAAATGCCAGGTATCATTCTTTTCAATCATGTTTAGTTCTTCTTTCATGGCTGCCACCCAAGTTTGTGATTCCATTGCTTCTTCCACATTTGTTGGTTCACTTGCAACTAAGTTGCATCTATCATATATATCACTTAGAGGTCTTGTTCCTCTCACAGGTATGTCATCTACCTCTTCTAACAATTCTTCTTCACCAGGTAAGTCATCTAATACTTCTTCATTTTCAGTTTGTATTTCAACCCTGTTTTCTTCAATTTTTCTTTCTTCCCAATTCCATACTTGATTTTCAGCCACCTTGACATCTCTTGCAATCACAGCTTGGTTGGTTTTTAAATCATAAACCTTATAGCCCTTTGACTTTGTACTATATCCAATCAAGATTCCAACCTCTGATTTCTGGTCTAATTTCCTTCTCTTTGCTTCAGGTTGCAGCACATAACATGGACTCCCAAATATTTTCAAATGATCTAAGTTGGGTTTGTAACCATGCCATCCTTCAAATGGTGTTTTATCTCCTAATGATCTTGAGATCATTCTATTTAGAAGATATGAGGCTGTGCTTACAGCCTCAGCCCAGAACTTCAAAGGTAAACTTTTCTCATAAATGAGGCATCTTGCCATCTCCATTAAGGTTCTATTTTTCCTCTCACTCACCCCATTTTGTTGTGGGGTGTATGGGACTGTCAACTGATGTTTAATACCTTCCTTAGCTAGGTATTCTTCCATTCTATGGGAGGTAAACTCCCCCCCATTATCTTATCTCAACACTTTCAAGTCGCACTGACTCCTTCTACTGCAGTCTCTTGAACTTCAGAAAATATTCAAAAACTTCCCCTTTGGTTTTAAGGAAGTATACCCAACAAAACCTAGTGAAATCATCTATAAACAACAAGAAGTACCTTGCACCATTCAATGATTCATTGTGCATAGGTCCACACAAATCAGTGTGCACAAGTTGTAACTTGACAGTTGATCTAAGTGTGCTTAAACTGAATTTACTTCTTGATTGTTTTCCTAGTTGGCATGCTTCACACAATTCATCTTGTTCATGTATCATAGGTAGACCTTCAACCACATGTAATTCAACCATTTTCTTCAAAGAGGCATAATTAAAATGTCCTATCCTCTTATGTCATAGCACTGAATTTTCAGTTGCATTAATATTCATGCTTATGAGTTTCAGTTTTTCTTCAATACTAAAGCATCTATTAAGCATTTTGGCAGTGAATAAATGTGTCCCATGATCATCTTTGATTGTGCGCACACCATCTATAAAGTATAATGCAAAACCTTCTTCAAGCAATTGACCTACACTTATCAGATTTTGATCAATTTCTGGTACATACAACACATGCTCAAAGTTTCTAGTACCAGCTAAGGTTTCTATGTCAACTTCCCCTTTGCCCTCTACTCTTATAGACTGTCCATTAGCCACTTTCACTTTTGATTTGTAGTTTAAATCAAGGTTATTAAACATGCTTGATTCTGCAGACATATGATTTGAACAACCACTATCTATCAACCAGGTTTGTTTACTAACCTCTGTTTTGTTGCAGCTGTGACTTGTAATGGCAGTAAAGAGTTGTTCATCTTGGGGTTCCATCACCTCAGCAGCATGTGCTTGTCCATTTGCTGTGTTGTTCTTGCAAATTTTTTGGATGTCCAAATTGTTTGCATTTTCGACATTGAGCATTCTTGAGCCAACAAAATGACTCAAGATGATTAGTCTTTTGGCAGTATTTGCATGTGGGGAATTGTTCTCTTCTCTCCTTCCCTTTTGCATTGAAATTGTTGGCAGTTGATTGATTTTTCTGCCATTTCTTGTTCTGCCATTGTTTCCCAGAAGAGTTCTTATTTTCTGTGTTTTTGAAGAACATCTGCTGCTGCCTAGTTCTTCCTTTAAATCCTGCTGCAAAGGCCTCTTCACCAAGGTTTTCTTGCCTCAATTGCTGCCTTTGTTCCACTGCTTGCAATGCATTAATCAGTTCTTGCAGACTTAATTCACTAAAGTCCTTAGAATCTTCCAAGGAGCATATTTTGTTTTCAAATTTTTCTGGTAAGCTGACCAGAACCTTCTCCACAACTCTTGATTCTTGAATTTCTTTTCCAAGCAGAGTCATTTGGTTTACAATCTTGGATACTTTTGATGAAAATTCTTCGACAATTTCTGATTCCTTCATCTTTAAACCTTCAAATTGTCTTTTCAAGGTTAAAATCTGCATTCTCCTAGATTTCTCATCACCTTGAAACTCAGCCTTCAATTTGTCCCAAGCTTCCTTAGCAGTTTCACACGCCATGATTCTTGAAAAAATCTCCTCACTTACTGCATTATGAATGCTAGTAAGAGCTTTGTATTTCTTTGCTCTTTGTTCATTGAAGTATTTCAGCTGGTTCATGGTTGGATTGTTATTCAAGGGAATTAGTTCCCTTTCACCCTCAACATCATCCCACAAGTCGAAAGCTTTCAGGTATATCTTCATCTTCACTGCCCAGACTCCATAGTTTACTCCTGTGAAGATTAGGGTTTTTGACGAAAATGAAAATGATGCATCCATCTCTGTCAAGAACTGTCAGCTCGAAATTTTTCCTTTTCTTTGTAATTCACTTTCAAGACTTCACAACACAGAGAACAAGGATATCGATTGATGATTACTATCAATTGATTATCCTTTTAAAGAACAAATCAAGTCAAATTTATTGATTTGAAGAAATCTGCAAATTCTCGAAAAAATTCCTTCTTCCCTTTCAAGATTAATTAATCTTGAAAAAATCTCACATTTTCTTAATCACTGGTATTTCACTCAAATCCCTTTTCAAAGACCTAATTCTGCTCTGATACCATGCTATTCTACTTTCGAAGCTAGCACATACAGCTCGTGCGGAACTGCTCAGTACAATGGCTGCTCAGGCGTGGAAATAAGTGGTCTTACATTTGGAATTAAGTGATTTAAGGTGACAATCAGATTCTCATGACAACCCTTTGCTTATCATTAATTCTTTTCATAAATTGCTACCCTTTTCCAGTGGTCCAAATGCCGGTTAAGAACATTTTTTTTTCCGGGCAGTATATCCCGCTTCATATCCGTTTACGTTGTCCTATCTTGTAAAGAAAACATGGGTTTCCTTAACCCAGTAAAAGAATGCTCTATGCAATGGGACTGTGAAAATATTGATGCTGGCCTGGGGGAAGTAAAAAGTTCCATGAGGATATAAAGGTCCTTTAGTTGAGTCTATTTATGTTTTATTATTATTTTTTATTTTTTAATTTAAATTAAATTTTTTTAGTGTTTTTAGATAATTTTCATATGCTAATATCAAAAATAATTTTTTTAAAATAAAATAAAAATCATTTTGATGCATTTCTGAACAAAAATTATTTTCAAAAGTAATCTCAACCACACTCCCAAATATGCACTAAGATGTTCAGCTTGTCGTGGTGAGAGCCTGTCTGATGATGGCATTATGGCTCTGCATTACTAATATATAGAAGAAAACCACGACCTTAACAAGAAGAGCTATAAAGTTTAGTGGCCTGTAAGTATCCAAATTCATTTTCTCGGATACTGTTCAAGTACAATAATATGGTTTATCACAATTGACAAATAGCCAAGAGATAAGTGATGTTTTTGTGTATATTGTTTGATGTCCAGCTATTAGTCAAGAGAGGGCTGGTCTGCCAATCATCTCCCTGCTGCCGCCTATTGTTGCTGGTGCTGCAAAGAAGACTTCCCGTGCTGTTGGTCAAGCCACTAAGATAATCATGAATATTACACTACGAGGAGAATTCAATTAAGATAAAGAACATGCGATTGCAATTGATAGGGTGGAAATAAAAGAGGGGTGACTTCTGGTTTGGACAAACACGTGTACATATAATAGTTCACTCCACGTGATGCTGTAAATGCCCCAGTACCACTTTTGTTTTGACCTCATGGGACGTCAAATTTTAATTTTGTCCAATACTGTTTGGTTTCAAAATTTTACGCGTTGGATCCTTTGGCTATGGACTGTCCTTTTCCTTCCGTAGAAAGAAGGAAAAAAGATTGAAGCACATGCAAACTCCTTACAACCACAACGGGGTTGGCTGGTGCAAATTGAAGCAAACGCAACCTCTTTACAGCCACAACAGGGTTGCCTGGTGCGAGCTCTTCTACAAGTTTCTAATTATAATGAGCAGCTTCTGTCATTTACATCGTATGTCATTGATTAACAAGTGTAGACTAGATGACTGATAGTTTGGATAGTAGATAATCTGTTAGTTTCCATGCTGGCTATTTTATTTGAAAAGAAAGCTGAAATGTCAATTACACAAGCAAGTATTGTAGTCGAAGTAGTCTCGTTTCCAACAAGGTTGTCGGTGTTTACTCAAAGGATATTTTCAATTGTTCTCACCCAGCTGATCCTATGCTTGTGGTTGCTTTAGCGCGGTTGCTCATTATATGGAATATATTATTTCTGTGAATTCTAGTGCTAGTTCTTGTTTCACTTCTCGGACTCCTGCTGTTAGAATCAATAAGGTATGGAAGGCTCCTATATTAGAACTCTAAAATGCAATGTTGCGCATCTTGGACTAAGGTACTAAAAGGCGGGCAATTGATTGTGTGATTTGTGATGACGAAGGGTGTTTTATCGCTACTAAGACTACGTTCCTTAATTGTTTCACATCTCCAAAATCTATGGAAGCTATTGTTGTTAAGGGTGTTAAACAATTCTAAAGAGAAAATTAAGAAAAGGATAATAATTAATGATGTTAAAAACACATGCTTAACCTAAATACAAAAGCACTATATATAGGCTAAAGCAAACAGACTATTCTACTTTTAATGAAGAATAAATAACCTAACCTGTATATTATATATTCTTAACATCTCCCCTCAAACTCACGATTCGACAGCTACAACCATTGAGAGTTTTCCAAGTAGAAAATGAAATTGGGAAATAGAATGCAACTTGGTAAAGACATCTGCAATATGTAAAGAAGAGGAAACAAAAGGTAAAGTGATGATGTCATTCTTAAGATGATGATGAATAAGGTGACAATTGATCTCAATATGCTTAGTTTATTCATGAAAAATTGAGCTGAGAGCATATTGAGATACTTAGTTTAAGAGTGACAACTCTAGTCATAACAATACATAAGAGTGAGATGATAAAGAAAAACTCTCATATCTGCAAGTAGCCAATGTAACCAAATAATCTCTTTGGTAATGGATGTCATAGCACGATACTCAGTTTCGGTTGAAGATTGTGAAACATTTGATTGTTTCTTACTCTTCCAAGAAATAAGAGAATCACCCAAAAAGATACAGAAACTAGTAATAGACCTGCAATTTGTGGGATCACTACCATGTTAAGCATCAAAGTATGCACGAGTTGGAAGGAAGAGTTGAATGAAAGTAAGAGGCTCTGTACCCTGAAGATATTACAAAATACAAAGAACAACTGCCCAAAAGTAGGAGAGACAATAAACTGATTAAGAACATGAACTGTATATGCAATATCTAGACGAGTAATAGTAGGATATACCAAGCTCCCAACAATAGTACAACATAACAACATAAAGTAGGATCTAACAAAACTAAACCATCAGAAGAAGAATATATGGCGTTAACTTTAATGGGAGTATCTATAGTCTTATTATCAATACGTCTAGCTCGCTCAAGAATATCTCTAACATATTTTTACAAAAAAGAAGATAACCTCTAGGTGAATAGGCAGTTATAAGAACAACTTCTTCCAAGACTCATAAGGAACCAAATCAGACAATAATAGAGAAGTAGTTTCAACAATATGCCTCTGTTTTCTTTCAGCAATGCTATTTTGCTTAAGAATATCTATACACGAGATTTGGTGAATAGTTCTATCTAAGGCTAGCAACTTAATTTTTTTATTAGAGGTGCATTACCCATTCTGATCTTAACTAAAACATTTTATAACAACAAAATGTGAAGTTTTGACAAGAACTCAAAAGATTGTATATATCTCAAAGAATTCAAAACGATGTTTCATCAAATAAACTCAACAATAATGAGTATGATTATTAATAGAAAAATATGATAAGATAATATATTGCATACATATTTTTAGTCATTTCTACTTTATTTTAGAGAATTTTGTGTGATTTTTAGCAAGTTGACTAGAGTTTTAGGTATCTTTGAGAATTATTCACTTATTGTTAATCTAATGTATTTTCAAGTATTTAACTATTGGAATATTTTGAATTTGAGATCATATAAAGGAGCAAATAATGGTCTGGACTTAGAATTCAAACACTGGTTGGTCTGCCTAGATAAGCCTAAGCAATGATTGATTCTTGACATTTAAAGTGAGTTATACAACTCTGTTTTTCATGTGTTCTTTAGCTTCAAAGTTAACTTCTTAGCTATAACCACTTTACATGATCAAAGGCTGCTAGTATGGTGACGCCTTAATTTTAGGTGAGCCTAAGCAATCTATCATCAAAATTACTGTTTCTTGTTCAGAAGACTATTTTATACAATTAGTGGTATGAATAGCTTTTTCAAATAGTTAAAATTGACAGCTTCCTGATGAAAATAGGGGAGATTGCATATTGGACGACACCTCAGGCTAGGTGAGCCTAAGCCCTGTATAGTGAGGAAATGACTCAATGAGATGTGTTTCTAATATGTTTTTATTCATTAAATGACTCAATGCCCAAATTAAATGAATCAATTATAGATATTATTTGCTATTATATTGGAAGTGATCATGAGCTGTATTGGCGTGTCAATTAAATGCGAAACACATGGGTCAATTGTTTTTTGTTATAATGATTTTATTGGTCAAATTTAATTAATTAAGAACAAGGATTTTATGTGGCATCAATTTAAATATATCAAGAGACTCTTCATTTGTATCAATTTGACAAGTTCATTGCATTCTCTGATTGTTTTGAAATTTTAATATATTATATATAAATATATCAAGAGACTCCTTATAAAATTTCATCTCAATCTAACGGTTGGATTAAGAAATATGATTAATATTGTAAAATTATTTATTATTTAAAAAACACTATTTGGCCGAAAATAGAACGGTTGGAATGAAACCGAAAGCGTTTTGATTGGTATTTAGCAAAAAAATATGGAATGGACCGGAATTTAAACCGAGGTAAAAACAATACTTTTTTATCTTATTTTTTTTAACTAATACAAAATATTTCATTCATTTCAGCAAAAACAGAACAAAACTAATAACCTAGTTCAGACCATGTTGATTAAACAAGCCCGTGGAGAATAGAAAATAACGAGAACCTTTCCACCAAAGCCATGGGCATGTCCGGATAAATATAAATTATATTAGGGCTAATCTTTATTTACATAACCTAAACCTTTTCTTTTACTAGGTTCTGAAAATTGATTGGTCGTTTCACGTGGTCCCATATTCATGTCATATTTAATCAACTACGTGGAGAATCGACATTCACGAGTACCTTTCCAAATAAGGTGTAAAGAGATACATATTTAACGTATAAAATATCTTCCAGTGGATATGAAGCCAAAAGCATGTAAGCAACTACTCACAAGACCTTTTTTTTTTTTAACTTGTTGTGCTTGCCCACTAGAAATCCATCACGGGTGAGTACTTGTCCTGTCACATGAAAAAATTTCTTCACCGTTCTAATATCAATATTAAAAAAGAACTATCTTTTTATTTAATATTAAAATATTTTATTTATAAGTTTAAAATCCTAAATACTAATAGAAAAATATATCTTACATTTATAAGTTTGTAATCCCATATTGAAAAAGAACAAACTTGTTGTGAAAACTCCATGCAAAAGTTTTTATTTTTTTTATAAATAAATGCTCTAATTATCTCTTAGCATGGTTAGCCATATGTATGTAAGAAAATATATTTTATGTTGTTTTTATATATATTTTTCTAGTCTTGGTAAAACCCATTTTTTTCTAAATTAAAACTATAAGAAATTAAGCTAAAATGTGTCTACCAAACACACCTTTAAACAAAAAAACTCTTTAATAAAAACATGGCAAAATAAACACGATATACACTCAATGACCCAAAAAAATTTACCCTACTAGGTTCACTTGAAATTTTCTATTCAATCATAAACTGAATAAAAAAAACTGGTTTGACCTCAAAGCAACCTAAATATAGAAACAAAGACAAAAAAAAATATTAAACTCTTATAAAACACAAAAGAGCTTCAATAAAATGATCATACATCCAAATAAAATGAAGAACACCCGAAACATCAAGAACACTAAGCATGAACCTAGCAATATATGTTCCAAATAAAACCAAATTTGGTCAAAATGAAGGTTCATACATGTTGAAATCAAAATATTATAAATAATTTAGCTTCCATTAACTCTGATTATCATCTAAACATCACAATTTTATTAAAATAGGTTTTGGATCAAAATCAAAATCCTAGGATTAAAATACATTAACAATATGTTATTAATGACAATAAACCATTCATTATCTAATAATCATGCATAAAGAAGGTTTATGTGTAAAGAAATGGATGTAAAATGGCTCAAATAATGGGGTTAAGACAAAGTTCTTTTAAAGAACACAAAGAATTTGCCTATAAACTCAGCCAACAAACCTAGAAAGCAAACCACTTTGAATGCTAGAAATTGATATTTTTGGCATCTACAACATACTTTTTGTATCACAACAAGTCACAAAATCATATTCAAACATGTTTGAGTACAAAATTATATAAATAATGAAAACATCAAAATTAATTGTGAGATACCAAATTAAAAAAATAACAAGCTAACATGGACTCAAAATTATTTTTTTGAACCCATTTTGCACATGAACATGCTTAACAAGCTAGGGATAAACACCCTTGCTTCAACATGCATAGGTTATGCTAAACAAAAACTAAAACAAAATTATAAATTAAATGCAAACTTAAACAACAACTTTAATATATCAAAAACATCAAAATAACTTCATTATATAAAAATCTCAACAATAAAAAGGTTAATACAACATCATTAATCCAACACTTAAACTTCTTTTCTATCCTTGTAAACATAAATATAAAACAAAAAAAAAGTAAACAAAAAACAACAAAAGCAGAGCACAAATAAAGGCTTTATAACAAGTATACCTAGACCAACTTATTTTTGTTTTACAACTCACAAGCATAATAAAGATCTTTCCAAGCATAGAAAACTTTTTTCAGGCTCCTAAACCTTTCACACTAATATTTTAAGTTAAACAAATATAAATTATCTTATCATTTTAATGTGGAATAAAGTTCTCTCTTACAACTTAATATACAAGCTATATTTTCACAACATTAGAGACATAAAGTGGAAAAAGGACAAGTAGGAGTGAAAGTTATTAAAGAGGAAATGAGTGGTTAAGCTTAGACGAAACAATGAGTTCTCTCCAATAGGGTGATGTCCATCGTATCATGAAGGATATTGCTTTTATAGCCATGTAATTTTATACCAAACAGTGGGTTCTCTTGAATAGGGTGATGTCCGTCGTATCATGAAGGACATTGCTTTTATAGCCATGTAATTATTAAAGAGGAAATGAGTGCTTAAGCTTAGACGAAACAATGAGTTCTCTTGAATAGGGTGATGTCCATCGTATCATGAAAGACATTGCTTTTATAGCCATGTAATTTTATACCAAACAGTGGGTTCTCTTGAATAGGGTGATGTCATGTCGTATCATGAAGGACATTGCTTTTTTATAGCCATGTAATTATTAAAGAGGAAATGAGTGGTTAAGCTTAGACAAAACAATGAGTTCTCTTGAATAGGGTGATGTCCATCGTATCATGAAGGACATTGCTTTTATAGCCATGTAATTTTATACCAAATATTGAGTTCTCTTGAATAGGGTGATGTCCGTCGTATTATGAAGGACATTGCTTTTATAGTCATGTAATTTAATACCTTAGAATAATTGAAGATTTTGTAATATATTAAAAAAATTTAAAAGGTGTGGCCAAGTTATTGTATAAATGTCATGTATTATTGTGGATTAAAAAGGTAAAATGATTGTTTTGTCATTCACACACACAAAAAAAAAAATTTTAAAGGGTAAATGTCAGGGGATTTATTTGTTATTCTTGAATTGTTTAGGGCAATACTATCTTTTTATAATTTATTTTCGAAGTTAAACTATTGATTACTCTTAAAAATATTTATAGTTAACATGTACCGACAACATGCAAAATAGGTTCAAATAAATTACTTAAATCTACACGTGCCCACAAAACAATAACAATTGAACAAATAAATTACAGAAAGCAAACACATGAAAATTGAAATAATTTACCTCTTCATACAACATTTGGGAAGATCTCAGCTACCTCGTGCTCTGATAAACTTATCTACTTCAAACACTGTCTCCATCAATCATAATTCTATCAGTTTTGGAACAGGGTGATTAATCAGGAACACCGACAATCCCTATATACACCACCCTTTCACTCATGATAAATCAACAAACACTTGAAGGAAAGAGAACGAAAGTGACTCATCTATCCAAGTTAAATGGGTTCTCATCGCTAAATACCGAAGAAAACGTGAGATCGGTGGTAAGATAAGTACAGAAAAACAAATAATATAAATACCGATGAATATTTTTATCGGTAAAACTATTAATTTTAGTGATGATATATATATATATATAAATTAAAATTACCATTTAATTTTATAAAGCACTATTCTAACATTCACAAATTTGTTTTTTTTCTTATAGTTAAATAAGGTAATAATACTTATATACACGTAAGTCATTTTAATACAAATTATCAATAAAATCAATAATTTTGAAATAAAGTTACACATTTTGATTTTGTTAAATTGAAGAAAAAAACAATGAAGAAATTCAAAATTTTAATTAGATTTTTTTTCATAATAAGCATTAAATTTTTAATTAGAAAAAAAAATATTCCATAATAAGCACCTATAATTTTTTCTTATAAGTATAGGACCTACTTTATTTTAAAAATATTTTTTTTCTTTTAAAATTATATTAATTTTTCTATCAAAGAAAAACACATATTACTCATACATTGCTTCAAGATAAATACTATTAAAAGTAATTCTGCTTCAAAACATTACCAATAAGAACATCCCAAAGTATTTTAAATTTTATTTGAAAAATATGCTCAAATAGTTTTTGGTATTTTTGTTCTTATGCAAGAAACAAAATATTTTTGTTATCTTTTTTAGGTTTTGTTTGGTCAAAACCTATATTTTTCTGAAGATAAAACTATAAAAAATTATCCTAAAGAGTGTTTGTCAAACACACCCTTAAACCACAAAAGTCCTTTTAATAAAAACATAGTCAATCAAATAGGCCTTTGGAGGGAATGTTGTTAGAGTGGATACATAACTTTTCGTTTAATCCAATCTTTCTCAATTTAAAGGCATGTACCTCCACATTTATTTATTTGAAGATGTTAACTCAATCAATCAAAACTATCGAAACATGGGTGCCTAGGTGACGAATCATAATGTGTCACTCGCCTTCTCTTCATTAAGTATGAATGACATTTGTTTAGGGCTTTAATTTTGGCATTGGAAACTTTCAATTGAGTCCATGTTCTTTGAATTTCCTTTATTTACACCTTTGATTGCCTCCTAATTTTTAGTTTTACACAAATGCACCCCTATCGAAAAACATGGACACAATTGAAAGTTTCCAATACCTGTAACTCATATGGTTAGACGCTTCGGTAAATAACCGATCACATCCTACCCCAGTGAGATCATTGGTCCTCTTTGGGTCAGTTCGAAGAGTTCCTCAATTCATCTTCGAGATATAATTCCCACCTCAGTTCTTTGCTAACTTGAGACACGTGAAAACAACTTATAGACTTTCCATTTCCGCAAGTTTTCTATTATTTGCCTTTTCCCTCCTTTTACTTCTCTAGTTTCTTTTTATTGCAATGTTTGGCTTTTCGCTTGCCCATATTCAGTCCCACAACATTAAGGGCCAAATAAAAGGCAACCATCACTATCACATTTAGAGAAGTCAAATTAGTAATATGACTTTTCTAAACAATATAAATATAATATTTTTCTTATATTTGCAGTCCAATGAAAAAAAAACCATTTAGAAAAGTCAAATTCTATTTTGATATATTTAATATTGACATAATTATTTATTAATAATATCTAACTAGTACAAATACAATCAAAACTATTTTTTTTTGCATAGAAATATATCAAATAATGTTTTTGACTCTTTTAATTAATATATAAAAATAACTCTTCAACTTAGAAATGTTATTTTAGTTCTTTAATATAACTCTCTTGTATCTATGAAAATGACGAATGAATGATAAATTTTTATATTTTCCTTTTAACTTTTATTTTAACTCTCCCCTTGTAGTTGCTTTAGAGACTTGAAGTGGTGACAAGTAAGCGCGAACAGATTCTTACCTCTTAATATATCTTATGGGAAGATCTCAGCCACCATGTGCACTGATGAACTCACCTACTTCAAACAGGCACACCGAGTAACCCCTATAAAAAACACCCTTTCACTCATGATAAATCAACAAACACCTGAAGGAAAGAAAACTAAAGTGACTCATCTATCCGAGTTAAATGGGTTCTCTCTCCACAAACACTTTCAACTCTCTAGATTCAGATGGTTTCACCAGTGATTCCAAAATGGTGATTGATTTCATTGCTGAATATTACAAGAATATTGAAAACTACCCGGTTCAAAGCCAAGTGAAACCAGGGTACTTACTCACCAAATTACCAGACACCGCCCCGTATTGCCAGGAATCATTAGAAGATGTTCTCAAAGATGTAACTGATAGCATTATACCAGGCCTCACTCATTGGCAAAGCCCTAACTTCTTTGCTTACTTCCAAGCAAATGCAAGCACTGCAGGGTTTGTTGGTGAGATGCTATGCACAGGCCTTAATGTTATTGGTTTCAACTGGATTTCATCCCCTGCTGCTACCGAACTCGAATCCATTGTAATGGATTGGATAGGAAAGATGCTCAAGCTCCCCTCTACTTTTCTGTTCTCAGGAAATGGAGGTGGTGTCTTGCACGGTAGCACTTGTGAGGCTATAGTCTGCACCCTAGTTGCAGCAAGAGACAGGACCTTGAGAAACATCGGAGCTGAAAACATTGCGAAGTTGGTAGTTTATGCCTCTGACCAAACTCATTCAACTCTACTTAAGGGGGTCAAATTAGTTGGAATTCCCTCCTCTAATTTTCGATGCCTCTCTACCTCATTTTCATCTGAATTTTCGTTATCACCACAATTACTGGAAGATGCAATTGAAAATGACATCAAAGCTGGATATGTGCCATTATTTTTATGCGCTACAGTAGGCACTACAGCATGTGGAGCTGTTGATCCAGTCATGGATCTGGGTAAAATTGCCAGGAAATATAATCTATGGTTCCACATTGATGCAGCTTACGCAGGTAGTGCATGCATATGCCCTGAGTTCAGGCATTACCTGGATGGAATAGAGCTTGCAGACTCGTTGAGCATGAATCCACACAAATGGTTACTCACTAACATGGATTGTTGCTGCTTGTGGGTTCAGCAGCCTCGTTTATTAATCGAGTCACTGTCAAGCAATCCAGAATACTTGAAGAACAATGCCAGTGAATCGAATGCCGTAGTGGACTACAAAGATTGGCAAATTGCATTGAGTAGGCGATTCAGAGCTCTGAAGCTTTGGATTGTGATTCGTATGCATGGAATAGCTAACCTTATGTTCCATATTCGTAGCCATGTGAACTTGGCTAAGCGGTTTGAGTCACTAGTGGCTAAAGACAGTAGGTTTGAGGTGGTGGTGCCAAGGAGGTTTTCTTTGGTTTGTTTTAGGCTGAAGCACAACGATGCATGCAAAGCCTCGGAATTGAACCGTAAGCTTCTAGCTGCAGTGAATGAAAGTGGTCGTGCATTCATGACTCACTCGGTGGTTGGTGGCTTGTTTATCATACGTTGTGCGGTCGGATCTACCTTGATTGAAGAACGACATGTAGATGATTTGTGGAAGCTGATTCAAGAAAAGGCCGCAGATCTAGTCGAAGAAACTGGTGCCATTGGAGAATGAATGATGCAGAATATGTCATCTCTAATAAAACTATATCTATCTATCTATATCTTGTTGGAAAAAATAAGAATTTCTGAGGCACGAACAAACTGTTCAGATTAGTGGCTTTTCTTGCTCTTGTGCCGAGAAAAAAATTAACCACTATGCATATCAGTGGAAAGTTTGTACTTAGATTTATTTATAGAAGAAAATTGTAATATTACAAGAATATGAATTCTAGTTTATTACAAATTCTTAGCTAACTAGGAAATTGAAAAATCTTAGTCTAATTAGGAAATAACTAACGTACTTGATCAACACTTTAATCTTATTGAAACATAAATTAAAAAAACTACTAATGATCTTCTAATCTTCAATCGAGTTGCAGTTTTTGAATCAAAGTCTTCAATCTTTAACACTCCTCCTTGATTCTAAGGCTGCAAGGTTGCACATTCCAACCTTTTCTCTTAGTTCTTCAAACCTTTCTTTAGCTAATGATTTGGTGAACAAATCAGCTAGTTGTTCCTTAGTAGGACAGTACTTCATTTCCAGTTCTCTTTCTTGTTGAAACTGTCTAATTGCATGAAATTTGATTTTCATGTGTTTGGTTCTGTTATGAAAAACAAAATTCTTAAATATTGCAATTGCAACCATGTTGTCACACAATAATTTTATAGGTTTAGCTTGTTCAAAGCTTAATTCTCACAATATCTTCCTCAACCAAACCAATTGATTTGCTGCCACATATACAACAATGTACTCAGCTTTAGTAGTGGAGTGAGCCACAACTGTCTACTTCTTCAAATTCCTGCTAAAGATTATTCTTCCCATAGAAAAATAGAATCCTAAAGTGCTTATCATCTCTTCATCACTTCCTGCCCAATCACTATCTAAAAAACCAATATTTGTTTTAATGAAGTTCATACCAAATTCCAGTGTCCCTTTTAAGTGTCGCGTGACCTTTTTTGCAGCAACAAAATGAATTTGACTTATGAACCAACACTATGTTTGGGCGTACTGACAGGTTTGCAATTTTCCATTGCAAACTTGCTTAATAGCTTCATGGTGAACCTTTTTTGACATAGAAAACTACCTTGCTTAGATTGTGTAATTTCCATACTAAGAAAATATGATAGCAACCCAACTTCATTCATTTTGAACTTGTTCTTCGTGTTGATCTTAAATTCCTCCACTAGCTTCTCTTGATTTCATGTAATTAATATATCATCAACATACACTAACACGATCAAAATATGTTCAACAACCCTTACACTAACACAATCAAAATATGTTCAGCAACCCTTACACTAACACAATCAAAATATGTTTGACAACCTTTTTCACATACAAGGTAGGTTCATTCATGCTTCTCTCAAACCCCAAGTTTAAATGATGCTCAATTTGCTGTACCAAGCTCGAGGAGTTTGTTCAGTCCATACAAGGCTTTCTCTAGAAGTTACATTTTGGTGGTTGTGATATCTACTTTGAATCCTTCAGGTTGCTCAATGTGTATTTCTTCAATGAGTGTTCCATTCAAAAATACAAACTTAACATCTAATTGCCACACAAGCCAGCGTGTTTGTGCATCTAAAATCAATAGCAATTTTATAGTATCAAGCCTTGATACTAGAGCAAATGTATCATTATAATCGATACCTGGTTCTTGAGAGTAGCCTTTGGCCACAAGCCTTGCTTTGTGTTTGCTTATGCTCTTATCTGCATTTAACTTGGTTTTGAAAATCCATTTAACCCCAATGACATTTTTATAAGTAGGCCTGACAACCAACCTCGATGTCTCATTCTTTTCAATCATCATCAACTCCTCCTACATTGCTGCCATCCATATATGTGAATTCATGGCTTCTTCCACATCTATTAGCTCTGTTTCAGCAAGATTACACCTGTTGTAGATATCACTCAACAACCTTGTCCCTCTTACAGGTACGTTTTCAAGATCATCATCCACTGGAGCCTTAAGTTCATACTGTTCTTCAGGTTTTGGTTGTCCAATAATTTCAGCATCCCAATTCCATATACTGTTTTCTGTAACTTTCACATCTCTAGCAATTATAGCTTTATTTGTTCTTAAATCATAAACTTTGTAACCACTTGACTTAGTGTTATAGCCTATCAAAATCCCAACCTCAACCTTTTGATCAACTTTTTTCCTTTTTATGTTAGGCTATAAGATATAACAAGGACTGCCAAAGACCCCTAAATGCTCAGCATTGGGTTTGAAACCTTACCAGTATTCAAAAGGTGTCTTCTCCCCCAATACTTTGGTCACCATCTTGTTCAGTAGATAGACTGGCGTGCTAACTACCTCTGCCCATAACTTTAATGGTAGTTTCTTCTCATATAGTAGGCATCTTGCCATCTCCATCAAGGTTCGATTCCTACTCTCACTAACTCCATTCTGGTGTAGGGTGTAAAGGAATGTTAATTGATGTTTAATTCCTTCTTTTGTTAGGAATTCTTCAAGTTTTCAAGAGGTAAATTCCCCTTCCATTGTCAGACCTCAACACCTTCAGCATATTTCCTATTTCTCTTTCAACTACAGCCTTGAATCTTAAAAATACATTAGCCACTTCACTTTTGGCTTTAAGAAAATACACCCAACAAAATCTGTTATAGTCATCAACAAACAATAAGAAATATCTAGCACCATTCAAAGATTCATTGTGCGTTGGCCCACATATATATATATGTGAATTAGTCGAAGTTTGGTTGTAGTTCTAAATGTACTGCTATTAAAACTACTCCTGGTTTGCTTACCCAATTGACATGCCTCACATACATCATCATGTTCTTGTATTTTTGTCAATCCTAAGGCTATTTGCAGCTCAACCATTCTCTTCAAGGTTGCATAATTAAAATGTCCCAACCTTTTATGCCACAACATATAATTTGTATTGTCATTAGTGCTCATATTCACATACGTTTCTTTCCATTCAAGGTTGAAACTTTTGTTTGTCATTTTAATAGAGAGCAATAGGACTCCTTCACTATCTTTAATTGTGCATATGCCATTAATGAAGGATAACAAGTATCTATCAAGTAATTGTCCCATACTAACAAGGTTTTATTTAATTTCAGGCACATACAACACATTATCAAGAATTCATGTACCTGCCAAGGTTTCAACTTCAACATCCCCTCTGCCTTCTACTTCAACATACTGTCCATTCAGAACTCTCACTTTGGACTCATAATTTGAATCCAAGTTTTTGAAAAGCTTTACATCTGCAAACATATGGTTAGTGCACCCACTATCAACAAGCCAGTTTGGATTTCTTACCTTAGTTTTGTTGCAATTTTACTCTACTGTGGCCATTAACAATTGTTCATCTTTCACTTCTAAGGTCTCTGCAATGTAAGCCTCCTTTCCAGCTGATATGTTTGTTTTGCAGAGTTTTAAAATGTGCCCAAATTGCTTGCACTTTCTACATTATGCATTTTTGAGCCAACACTATAACTCAAGATGATTAGGTTTATGACAGTATTTGCAAGCAGGAAATTGTTCCTTCCTTTCCTTTCCTCTTGCATTGATTTTATTAGGAAAATTCTGATTGTGTTGCCAATTTTTGCTATGCTAGTTCTTCCTAGTTTCTCTTCTTCCTTCATGACTGTCTTTAGAAAAAAATTGGGTTCGTGTTCTTCCTTTAAATCCTGCAATGAAGGCTTCTTCACTAGAACCTTCTTGTTTTGTAAGCTTGTCTTTGTCCTACACCCTGTAGAGCATTGACTAGCTCTTGGAGACTCATCTCCATAAAATCTCTTGAATCTTCTAAAGAACAAATTTTGTTCTCAAATTTTTCTGGCAGGCTGATAAGGACTTTCTCGACCACCCTTGATTCTTGAACATCTTCTCCCAATAATCTCATTTGATTAACTAATTTCAAGATATTAGAAGAGAATTCTTTTATAGTTTTTGTTTCTCTCATCTTCAAACCTTTAAATTGCCTTTTTAAATTCAACACCTGCATTCTTCTTGATTTTTCGTCACCTTGAAATTCAGCTTTTAATTTATCCCAAGTGACAAGTGCAAAATATACATCTATTTGTATTTCTTTTACATTATGCTTTTTAACATCTTTCAAGCTTATTTCAACATATTGAAAGTTATTTTATAGGTTTGACATGTTTGTCGCGACGACGATTTTTTACGCGCTTCGCTCCCCGCCATCACCCCTCGGTTTGGGGGAGACAACGACGCGCAGTGAAAAGGGGTGTGTTTTATAGTCGTAAAGTTAGAACTATAATTATTAGGAGTCGCCACCTAGTATTACGGTCACTAGGAAATCTATTGGTCTACGAGAGTCTTGGGTAAGGGGACTTGTTGTGCTAGGGGAAGACGCATCACCCCCAATGCACCCTACCTAAGGTATGTTGCATTGTTATTTGATTGTTCTTTTTTCTAAGTTTATTTTTTACACTGCAAAAAAAAAACATTTATTTTTTGTGTTTGGGGGTGTACTTTACAATATAATTTTACACCACAGTTACGAGTCTTTCTTTTTTATCTACGGGTGTACTTTACAATGTAATTTTACACCATAGTAAAAGTCTTTTTTATCTACGGATACAATGTAATTTTACACCGTAGTAAAAAAAAATTTTTTTTTATCCACGGGTGTACTTTACAATGTAAATTTATACCCTAATAGATAAACTAAAATATTTCTAATTATTTTTGATATTTTGGCCAAATTCCAACAGATAATCGTAAACCGGTTACGATATCCAATTTTCATTTTAAAACATGAGAAACATGCAATATATTTTTTACGAAAAATATACATGATAAAATCTTGGAATTCGGTCGTATGCACGAAAACAAAATATTTTTATGTTTTTTTGAAATTTTGTATTTTTATATTTTTTTTGCAATTTTTTTTTAAAAAAATTTGTGGGCTTACTGTCCAGCCCTAATGGGCTGGACTGACAGCCCATTGTGTATGGGTTGGGCCTCCAGTCCAGTGGGCTGCAGCCCACTCGCTGTGCGTATGAATAGTGGGACGTGAATCACGTCCCACTGCATGTAGTAATAAGATAAAGAGACGGTGAATAGTGATTTTTCAAGTGTGACCAGGGGAGAACTTATTAGTATCTTTGGGTAGAGAATGTCGAGGTGATGATTCCTGTGGTGGTGGCATCAGAAACAGAGGCCTGTGGTAGCCGGTGGAGGCGTCGGAAGTTTACTGCTCCACGTTGCTGCACATGTCGTCGCTGTTGTTGACTTGATGGAGGTCACGACTGAGTTGGTTTTGTGGAGGAGGAGCTCACAGTGGTGAAAAGGGTGGTAATGGATGGTCAAGCAACCGTTAATGGTGGAGAGAGAGAGGCACCGACGTGACTGGTTTTAGTGAGAGAGGGGGAGTTGTCGACGGGAGAAATGAAATGAGAGAGAGAAATGACGCCGGAGACGAGGGGATGATGACTAACTAAATTTTTACGCAAATTTTCCTCTGTATTCTCCACTTTGTTCTCTGTTCTTAAGTGAATTTTTCTGTAAAAAAATAATGTTGTCTGGTTCTTCTCCTCTGTCTTTCTTCCGTTTTTTCTCTGGTCTTTCATTTTCTCTCTTTTTTTTCTTCCCCCTCTGTTTTTTCTTTCACCTCCCTTTTTTTCTTTTTCTTCTCCTCTTTCCCCCCTTTCCTTTCTGTTCGTCTTCTCCTATTTATAGGGGTAGAGGCAGCTCTCATGCATATGAGGTTACTGCCTCTGCCTCCTCTGCAAATTTGCAGAGGCTATGGGTTGTAGAGGCAGTGTGCTCTGCACTGTTTTGGCTTTGCAATTTGCTCCTTCAATGTTTGATTGGTTCAATTGCACCCCCAATTAGTCTTAAACTTTTAATTTTATGCAATTGTATCCCCGTCAAAATTTCAACAACAACCTTAAATGTGCGCGCCTTTTTTATTTTGGTCTTTGGTTTCCGATTTGCACGATTTAACCCTTAATTGACCATTGGATTCTCAATTCGTTCAATTTGGTCCGTGATTTCGCAGAATTGACTAAAAAAATACCCACGTTGGCTCCTTTTATTTTATTTTTGTATTTTATTTTATTTTTTTCATTTTTATTTTATTTTGGGAAGTAACCCAAAAATTGGGTTACGACATGTTTAAGAGACTTTGTGGATTATTTGCTATAAAATAGGAAATTCTGCACTTTAAATTTTGGACCTTTGTTGCATGTTTCAGTTTTTAATTCCTAAAGAGGATTTTCATAATTGGAATTATAGCTATCAATCTTGCTGGAGAAGTATTGTAGGCAGAAATTCAATGTAGATTTGGGTATCCAATTGGAATAACAACGTCAACCTTGATTTTGTTCGCAGCACCAACACTGAAATAGGCATATCTGGAGCATACGATATCAAAATCAAGTTATTCAAAATCCCAAATTTATTTACACATTTAGGGAATACAACTTTAATGAAGGGACCAAAGTCAGGAAAAATCATCATCAGCACGAAAATCTTGGTGCAAGATGGTGACGAGATGTGCTTCCTAATTTGCAAAGATTAGAGAGATTTTATCTTCAACATTTATCTCCTACTTTCTAGCTTGAGTAACAACATTAGGGTTAGGACTCTTACAGAATAAAAGGGAGATACATGCAAGCAAGGACTCCTTCTTTTACTCTTTTTTTCAACTTCGGCAGCAAACAACAAAGGCATGAGCAACTGATTCACTTTCTTGGTTCAAAAGGGATAGGATCCATCTTCATTATTGGTTGTGAGAAGTAGCATTTCCATTGTAATTCTTACACTTTCAAGTATTTATTTATCTTTGTCCAGAATTTAATCCATTGATTTCAGATTCATGCTTATAAAATTGGTTTGATATGGTTTATGTGCTCTCTATGTTTCTTTCAATCTGTAATTATTGTGGGGAACAAGAATGAGAAGCAAGTAAATTAATTTGATTGTCTTATCTATCACCTTAATTTATTTAGGATGAATAGGACAAGTAGATGTTCAAGCTTTCTGAATGTTGGCTAGGAATAAATTGCGTAGATCTTGATCTTAAAGCTACTTCTGAGTGAAGAAAGATTGCTTTTCAATACTTAATTCGCTTGATGATAAGGAACTAATTAGAAGTTTATTCGGATTAGTCTAACATGCCTCTAGATTTCCCTTAGCTTTAATGGAAGCCTAATTTATTTACTTGATGTGAAAGGATATTAATTTAACTTTTATGATTAACCAATTTGTAAGAATGGAGGAGTCACCCTTTGAACTGAGTTGCCAACGTCTTGATTAACCTTCGCTAAGATTTAGCACTTTTATTTACTTAATTCTTGATGATTCAAACCACCCCCGTTCTTTTGAATTTGGTATTTGTAGGAAAATAAATCAATTTCCCTTGAGCTCGACTTGATCTCTACCACCATACTACTAAAATTATCGTTTCGATGATAGTAAAATCAGAATTAATATGTGGAGATTTCGACAACCATCACCAAGCTTCCTTGGCAAATTCACAAGCCATGATTCTTGTGAATATTTCTTCACTTACTGCATTATGAATGCATCGTTAAAGAACTTGATTTGTGCAATTGTGGGATTATTTCCCAAGGGATTCAGTTGTTTATCAGTTTCCACAATTTCCCATAAATCAAATGCTTTGAGATGCCATTTTTTCAGCCCGAACACCATAATTTTTCCTTGTAAACACAGGTGATTTTGTTGAAAAAGATGCAGAATCCATGGAAAATTTATGATGATCTAACTGTTACTATCTTAGATTTTTCAGTAGATAGAAACAATAATTGTTTTTGTTTCTCCCTTTTTTGCTGTAATTAATTTAAGAACCTTCAATTGAAACAAAGAACAAGAGAACTTATTGATAATCACAATCAATTACATATCAATCAATTGCAGAATCAAGATGAATTTCTTGATTGATTTTGCAAACTCTCGTGTTTCATTCACCTTCCCTACAAAGTCGAATAACTTTGAAAAATACTCACTTTTAATTCTATCGTGTTTCACTCAATTCCCTTTCAAAGATTTAATTATGCTCTGATTCCAATTTATTGAAAAAAATAAGAATTCCTCAGGCACGAATAGCTACTGTTTAGATCAGTGGTTGTTCTTGCTCTTATGCCCAGAAAAACAACCACTGTCAGTAGAAAGTTTCTTCTTTGATTTGCAGAAACTTAAGAACCAAGGCAATCAAATTACAAGAATAGGTATTCTAGTCTATTACAAATTCTTAGCCAACTAGGAAATTGAAAACTTTTAGTTTAATTAGAAAATAACTAACGTAGTTGGTCAACACTTTGATCTTATTGAGACATAAATTAAAAACTACCAATGATTTTCTAATCTTCAATCTAGTTGCAGCCTTCAAATCAAAGTCTGCAATCTTCAACATATCTATCTATATAGTAAATGCTTGAGGTTCGATCTTAGCCATATATCATGTTTGAGCTCGTAATTTATATTGAAAACAAAATTTCAATTGCTAAATTTAAATAACAAAGTCTAAATAAGGCAGAGGGCATTATGAGAACGTTTTGTAAGTGGCATTTAAAGATATGGAATAAAAAATCTTCAAAAAACATATGGTAGTCAAAGAATAATACTGGAGTGACCTTGTTTTATACATATACAAATAAAGATTGTATCGTATGCTAATATTTTCTTAAGATTAATAGGTTCAATCTGTGTATGTATAGTAGTATAATGAGAGAGTTCTTCATTGTGTTATAGAAGGTAATTTTATTTTAATATACATTAAGTTTATGATGTATTTTTCTACAAATATTTTAAAGCCAAATCATCAAAATTAGTCTAGTGATATGGATATAATTATGTTTTATTTTAAAAATGCCCTCGCAAGCCCGATAAACTTAAATCCTTCATATACGAACCACATTACCAATTTTAGTAGCTTAGCTAGAAATTTTTATTAAAAACTTAATATATATTCAGAAATATGTATAACTCAATGAAAGATATAAAAATAAAAATGTAAAATTAACTTACTGCTATATAAAGATAGTAATTTAAGTTTAATACATTTAGAAAAATTTAATAAATTGTACTTAGTATTGATCTAAAGGTACAAATTTTCAACATTAAAGTTCATAATTTTATGTTAATGGGTCAATACACTACCAAAAAATTAGCGAGTAAATATGGAAACACCGATGGAAGTTTAAGTCAGTATTTTGCTTTGAACTTTACTGATGGTGTTTTTCTTTCTCATTATCAGTCGGTAAATATTGATGGAAATATTGTTTTTGGTATATACTGATAAAATTAGAGTGGCAAAAGAAATTATATCTATGATTAAATGTTACTTTTATAGATATCATTACCGAGAAAACATTTTCGTTGGTAAATTTTGGTAGTAAATGTAGCGAGGGAATTATAGTGGTATTCAAAAAACCCAAAAAAGTACAGTGACATCACATTGTTACTAACAGAATTACCAATGACTTGACCAATAGATAGATTATGTTGGTATATCCATTGGTAATTTTTTATTTATGACTTGACCATTGACCTTTCTCTCTTCTCTATCTCCTTTTCCTTTGTATTTTTTTCATGCAATAAACAACCACCCCTCCCCCTAGTTTCAACATAGTTCACAACAATTTGATGTCCACAACATTTAGTTTGTGGGCATCTGTGTTTTGAGTCATTATTTTAGGATTCTACATCTTAAGTAAGAAATCTACCATTTTGTTTTTGAATTTTATTTCAATATGTTTATTTGTTTCTACACTTGAAGTTTATTGATTTTTTTGGATTTTTATTTGTTGTATAGTTTTTTCTCATAGAAATTTGTTGTATACATGGATTCATGATTTTTACATGAAATGATTTGTTTTAGATTCTGTAAAATTGTTTTTTTAGTTAATGTATTTAATTAAAACATGATTATTGCATATATATTTGATATAAGTAATGGAGAATCGTTCATGGATATATCGAGAATCACCCTAAGAGTTGCATAGGATGAATTATTGCAATAAGATTCATGGTTTTATTAACCATGTAATATCTAATCCTAGAAATATTAGTGGAGGCAATATTAGATATTCATGTGAAGGTGCAAAAAAGAGGTTTATCGATCTATATGTTGTCACGATATATTTTATAGAAAAAGGGTTCAAGGAAGAATACCCGTGTTGGTATGCACACAGATTTGTTTCTCATAAGACCATGGTAGAGAGGATGGTTGGGTCAACTTTTAGTTCTAGTAATGTGCATAGAGTTTTAGATGCCAATAATAATCCTTATAAGAATATGATAATAAATGCAATGAGAATGAATCAGGGTAGGTGAATGTTCAATCATAGAAGAACCTAAAGTAGACATGTCCAATATTTTTTATCTCTTAAAAGACTATGATAACCATGATGGGATGACTGCATAAGTCACAGTAAATTATTGGTTATGGTACTGATGTTCACCTCAATTCAGATTATAGGTTAAGGGCGGTTATGATAGAGTAATCGAATGGGTGAAAAACATTTTTACTGAAGGGAAGAAGCTCAAAAAGAATGTCTATGCTACCAAATCAATGATGAAACCCCGGGCTAAGATACCAGAAAATCAACATGAAGCTATCAGCAACTGTCACACTAGAATGAGCTGATCGGGTAAGCACGAAGAAAGCTTGCATTGAAAAGAAAGGGGGAAGCTAGAGGAGAGGAGAAGCCTTCACATTCTTCCCCAAACAGTTGAGGGAAGAGAGGCGAAGCCAAGGGGCACGAAAGCAAGTTTCAAGTGTAGGTCTCCCATTCTTTCCCTGAAACCTTTTCAGGTGGTCCCAGTCGGTAGAAGGACTATGGGGATGGGATTGGGCACGTTGAAAAACCTAAGTCCCCTTTTCCTTTCCTTACACAAAACTTTTGCATGTTCTACTATCTTGAAAATGTAGATTTGATTGAGTATAGAACATGTGAGCATCCTTGTTATAATCATAGAACTAGAACTGGCCGAACTAGAACTGGCCAAACTCTTGTCGCATATAAATAACCTAGATACTTCTTAATCTAGACTATAGAGGTTATTCATGTCACCAAAGACTATTGAGCACATGATATGACATTCACATGATACGGTTAATGGAGTGATGGTGTGCCCTTTTGATTGTTAAGGTTGTAAACCCTTTAAGCATTTACATCCTTAGTTTTCTAGTGGAAGCAAAGAATGTGCATCTTGAATGTCTAGACAAATTCAATCCATTCGAGTCATTTATCACTTGTTATTCATGTTGCCTAGTGATACTTACAATATATAACTTGCCATTGAGGATGTGTATGAGGCTAAAGCTTATATTTTTATCTATGATCTTATAGTTCATGCTACAATATAGATGTCTGTCTTCAACCATTGGCTGATGAGTTAGAATAATTTTGTTTATCCAGGGCTTTCACTTATAATGTATCAAGGAAACAAAAAAATTAGATGAAGGCAACTTTGTTATGAACTATGAATGACTTTCCTGCTTACAAAAAGGTTTCTAAGTGGAGCACGCATGGAAAACTATCATGTTCATATTGAATGGAAAACAACAAAACATTCACAGGTCACTAGTGGTTATTGTGACGCATCGCAAGTATATAAAGGACAAAAAAAATGTTTTTGCTGGGAGAGTTAAGAGGGATATTGCATCACTATTATCGTCGCATGAAAAAATATATGATGTACTGTCAAAGTACAGTGACATTGTGTACGATTTTCAATTTTGTAAGCAAAAGTTTATGGTTTTGGTTTGACCCACAACTAGTTGAACCAAAGTATTTTCTAGGTGCTTTTTTTCTAGAAGACCAATTTCCTCCTCCATAACCTTATGTCATGCATATAAAAAAAAACATGTTTGAGAACATTTTCAATACGATTATGGATATGAAAAAGAAGACAAATGACAACATCAAAACTAGAATGAATATAACCTTAAGATGCAACCAAACTAGAAGAAACAAGTCATCAGAAGCAAATTAATGAGGATCTGACCCAACCATAGGGGGAATCTGCCATCCATAGGTTACATGGATAACCTAGTTTATGCATTCATGGACCAGTGGGAAAGGTTTAGACCCAAAAGAAGACATTGCACCTGACCAGTCCAAGCTATAAGTCATCCTGAGCAATCTAATGAGGATCTGACCTAACTAGAGGGAGATTTGCCACTCGCAAATCAAGGGGATGACCGAACTGAGGGGTATGGACTAGTGGGAAAAAAACTAGACCCAAAAGAGACGAGAGCACGCTAGTTTTGGTATCAGAGCCCTAACGATCTCTAGTAAAGTTGCTTGTTGAGTATCGTAATTGTACAGTAGCTTGCGTGATTGTTGTGCATCATAGACAACCATGGTGGGAAGGTGTTGTGGAGCAGGTTGTGGTCCAGGAAGGGATGAGGAGTTTCCCCCTCGAGACAGAAGTGTGATGGAATTTATAGAGGACATGCAAAAGGCAGATTGCCAACTTAACCCGTAGGCTGGTGGAGCGAGATATCCTTTGAGATTAGAATCTAAATGAGCAAAACCATGAGAGAGACCATGGGACCGCGGAGCGACGAGAAAATCAAAGGAGGTTTACTGATGAGGAGGGCAGCACTAGAGATCTCGGCTTTTGTATTAAAATCCTTGAATTTTCAGGAATTCTACAAGTTGAGGAATTTATAGGCTTGCTTAAGGAGATTGAGAATATCTTTGAATACAAAAGCATGATGGAACAAGAAAGGGTAAAGTTGATTGCAATTACATTAAAAGTCAGGGCGTCTGCTTGGTGGGAATAATTGAAGAAGACACTAGAGAGGCAAGGGAAACTAGAGTTACTGACTGGGACAAGGTGAAGCAGAAGATGAGAGATTTTTCTCCCTTTTGGCTATGCACAAACTCTATATTAGAGGTTATATATATTAAAGCAAGAGGGTAACTCTATCAGTAGCTATACTGACAAGCTCTACCAATTGGTTGAAAAGGAACGAGATGACAAAAACTGAAGAACAATTGGGAAAGGTATCTGAGTGGCCTACGGCAATCCATCCAAGATGTATTGTGTCTTTAAGCATTATAAGCAATACCAGAAGCATATCAGAGAGCCTTGGCAGTGGAGAAACAAGCTGCTAGAACTGTCACTTGGAACTTCCGGGTGGAACAAAATAAAAGAAATCGCAACATTAACAATCAGAGCCCAAGCAATTTCCAACCCAAGACAAATCAGCAAAATCAACAAACAATAGGTTAGGCCTTTAGACTACTTTGTTTTAGGTGTGGGGAGCTAGGACACCGGGCCAGCGAATGTAGCTAACTGAAGAGTCGTTCAGGAAACAACCTGCTGATAGGAGAATCTGCAGACTCAGCCTTCAATGGTGAATCAAGTAGTGATGGAGAGATCTTGCATGGAGATGGCAGCACAACTCTTGTAATCCGCAAGAGTCTGTTGGCACCCAATATTTTCCAGTCCACATGCACAATTAAGGACAAGGTATGCAACTTAATAATAGACATTGTCTCCTACGAGAATGTAATATCAATCTAGGCCGTTAAAAAACTTCAACTCATTACTGAAAGTCACTCCAATCCCTACAAACTGATATGGTTGAATCGTGATACTTAGGTGACTGTAAACAAACGGTGCCTTGTGTCTTTTTCTATGGGGCAAAAATATTCCGACAATGTTTGGTGCGACATGGTATCGATTAATGTCTGCTATATTCAACTGGGGAGACCATGATAGTTTGATAGGAGTGTTGTTCATGATAGGAGGAAGAATACGTATACCCTTAGTATCAAAGGGTGAGGTGTAGTTCTGGCCCCAATAAAAGGGAAGGTGGAGATAAAAACTTATGGTGGGAAGAACTTACTATTCTTATTACAAATAATAGGAGAATCGAAGGAGGGACAAACAGTGTATGCCTTAATGCATGCCTAATAATACCTTTGATGACAAGGAGCCCATTGATGATGACCCGAGAGACGTACAAGGTGTGCTAGGCAAATTGTAGATTTAATGCCAGCAGAGTTGCCACAAGGACTACCTCCAATGAGAGAAATACAATACTAGATTTTGTTAGGATTGTGTAATTGATGAAGAATGATAAGAGAGAAAACAGGGGAGAGAGAACAGAGGAGATGGAGAGAAGAGAATTTGAATTTTATTATATTTGTCACACCCATTGTGTGTTACAACAACCACTATTTATACACTTTGTATACTCTCTATTTTATACTCTAACATCCCCCCTCAATCTCATGCTTTGATAAACCAAGCATGAGATTGCAACAATGAAAATGAAATACATGAGTACTTCATTTTTTTAAATAAAAAATATGTAAAAAAGTGAAGAGAAGGAATTTCATTGGTCTATTTCTTACTTTGAATTTCATTTGTTTACTTGAGTTTTTCTTAAGTTTTTCATCTTTGAGAAGAGAGGGATGAGAATAAAGAAATGGGAGGGAAGAGAGGTGATAGAATGGGTTTGAATTTCATTTGTCTACTTAAGTTTTTTATTTGTTGATGAATTTCTTAATCTATGTAAGAATTCATTTTCTTCTTCTTCTTTTGAATTTTTTTGGCAAAAACGGTAGTAAGTGACACACAAAACGGCAGAGCACACAAAACATAAAATCTACTTGCACAACTAATTCTTCTTAGCCGCCTCAGCCACTTCTCTCTTCTCTGCCAAAATTTTGCAATTCATCTTGCCTTAACAACAAACAAAATGAAGCAGAGTTGGAAGGGCTTGACACACACGAACCTGACTCCATCGATGCCTCAGTCGCCTTCTCTAGCGGAGCTACAACGATGGTCCTCTGGTGACCCGAGCTCCAGTTCACCTTCGAGCAGTTCCTTCGTGCTACCTTGGGCTTCATTTCATAGAAGCGAGACAGAATAGCGACAATCCTTAGCTTGTGAGCTCGAATCTCCTTAAAGATAGGTTTAATAGCAAGATTTGAAGATTTGAATGATTTTATTTTCTCGCTCTGTTGCTCCTCTGTTTGAGCTTCACTTCATGAGGAATATTGTAAATGAGGAGCAGCAGCGTCATGGATGATCGTTGAGCCTGGCAGAGGCAGCTCTCGGTGGAGATTTCATCTGCGGCGTAGGAGGAGGAAGGCGGGTCTGTGGTGGAGGGAGAAACGTGGTGGCTAGAGACAAAGACATGCTTCTCTGCTTCATGATTCACAATGATTCTCACTCTGTTGCTGCTCTGTTTCAACTTCATTTTTTTTATTTTTTTTTGAAATTTGGAGGAGGAACAAATGTTGAAGAGGAGGAGTCCTAGTCGTGCATATTGCAATCGGAGCGTGTTTGCTAAAACTGAAAAGAGCTCAGACCAGTCTCTCGGATGAACAAGAAAGCAACTAGATGAGAAGGAGCAGCAATGACACAGATGATCATCGTCATCTTTAGCTCGAAAATTCAAAGAAAAACAAATCTCAATTGAAGAAGCTGCAAAAGATCATAAAGAAAAATTTGAACGATGTGTTTTCTTCAGCAGGAGGTTTTTTTTTTTCATTGAAGGATCAGATTGTGAAAGCTTGGATCAATTAATGCGCTAGTATAGTAGCTTCGATACATGTTAGGATTGTGTCATTGATAAAGAATGATAAGAGAGAAAACAAGGGAGAGAGAACAAAGGAGATGGAGAGAAGAGATTTTGAATTTTATTATATTTGTCACACTCATTGTGTATTACAACAACCACCATTTATACACTTTGTATACTCTCTATTTTATACTCTCGATATTACATAAAAAGGCATCTCGATATTACATTTATAAAATTGCAGTCATGTCGTTTTTTTACATAGAAAGCAGGATTCAGGGCTCATATGGCTACGTTATGCTTTTGTGGTACAAACTACATTTGACGATAAAAAAATTATAAATAAATTATACTCTTCTGCGTGAAACGTGATATGCACCGTGAAGCCTGATTATGCTTTTCATATATTTTTACCACACTAATTAAGTATTTGAAGAAATTAAACCTTCTACACAAAAATGATTTGAACGGGAAAAAAAGTTCATTACAAGTCAAAGATCGAGAACACTTTAACAATGAAAAAACTCTCAAAATATTTAATTTTATTAATTCATGACTTTACTCACCAAAAAAATATTATAAATCTTTATATAGAAAAAACTAAACAAACGCTAATAATAGTGAGTAGAAAAATAAAATAAAAAAAAGTTCATGCATTTGTTTCTCCAAGTTAGAAGAGACTTGTCTTGGAGTTTAGATCTCAATCAACAACAGTTATTCATCATAAACATTATTTTATATGAGGTTCATCTCTTCATAGATTCTTAATATAATAGTTTTGGAGAGACCATCTCTCATTAACACACTATTTTTGTGTGAATTGCTCCATCGTGGATACCACTATGAAACAACACTATAGTTTTGAGATTTTTTTTTCTTTAGAAAATATTTTTTTCAATCCCTTTCCTACAAAACATGTTCTTTTCTACAACCTTTTCCAACCATGGATATCTGATAACACACAAGAACTAACCAACAAAAATCATCATTGAACACTAATATACATTATATATGGTCTCTAACCAAAACAAACAGGAATTACTCGGTTTTGATACCAAATCATGTAAAGTAGAGACTGAATGATAATATATTTTGCTATAAGTCAAAACTTTTGAACACCAAGAGTAACATAATAAGCAACCACTTTTAAACAGTTGAGGTTAGTTTCCTTTTTTCACATATTCATGTACAATGAAACTACGCAAATACCCCCAGAAAAGCAAACACAAAGGCTTGGAGTTGGTGGCATTGTAGTACTTTCATGCCCAGTTTTTTTGTAGTTATTGCTGGGTCCAATAGTGTATAGGTAATTCGGTATTTTTTATTATTTCTTTTCAAAATTATCTCATATATAAAGATTTTTTGTATTGAAAAAAAATGATTCCGACCTCGACAAAATAAAGATAAGTGGCTAGTATATATATAAAAAATATAAAAGGCATGCCGAATTTACTATAGCTTTTTCCACTGTTCACCTAAACACAGTTCACTTTGGATTGCTACAATAAAATGACCATTTTACCCTAGGATCGAAAAATTTTAGCCCTTAGGACTAGGGGTATTTTTGAATTTTTCAATGGACATGGATGGTATTTTCAGATTTGTGACACAGTAAAACTACAAAACTAGACCCCAAAAATGACAAAACAAGCAAACCATACCTGGAGTATTTCAGGATTTTCACTCTCTATTTTTTTCATAGATATCGCTGGGTCCAGGGGTATATAGGTAATTGACCAATTTTTTATTATTTCTTTTTTTGGAACACTGCAAGCGCGTTGTACGGACGCGCCACCAATGTTCAACTCGCATGCATTTTTCGGGTGGCACGTGCGTCGTGTTCAGGCAGTGGAAACTGGGCTTTTGCCATGTCACATGGTGCGCCTCCATGTCAACTAACTTCCATTGCGGTGCGTGTTTGTTTAATCATGTCGTGTAAGTGCCGGTGGACAGTTTTCTTTCCCCCAACCCGTTTCTCTCTCCTGTTGTCGGAAGTATGGTTCGGTCCTTCATATTTGTGGGTGTTTCATTTCAGTCCCTAGTCTTTTGATTTCGTTTTCTTACTGATTTTTCAATGAAAATTTTGATTATTTTCAATTATACCCTTCAATTGAAATTGATTATATTTAGTAGGTTTTATTTCAGTCCTTACTGTTTTGATTTTTGGTTTGTTTTTTGTTCCTTTAATCATGTAGGTATGCAAGTTGTAATTTGTTCTAATTTTGTCCTCCAATTGAAATTGATCATACATGGTACTTTTCATTTCAGTCCTTATTCTTGATTTTTTTCAACAATTGCATTGTATTGTTTTTTTAAATCCCTTTATTATTTTCGGTCCCAAAGTTTTGATCTGTTTCATATTTGTCCTTCAATTGAAATTAATTATATATTTGTTTTTTTTATTTTGGTACTTATTCTTTTAATTTTTTATTTGGTATTAATTCATTGGTTTTTAGTCCTTATTGGGTAGTGTTTATTTTTCATCCATATCTATGTATTTATGTTTTTAGTTTTTGTTTTTAATTTTTGTTGTTTTATTTTTTTTGAGGGGGGGGGGGGGGTTATTTTTATTCGATTCGATTATGAAATTTCAATTCTTGAAGTCCACTAACAAGGAATTCAATTCAATATCCCAGAAATTCAATTCCACCCCAATCATTTTCTCTCCACAATATCCCCCCACCCTAAATCCTCAAGACCCTCTCGTTTAATTCCAATTTGATCTTCTTCAAATCCCACTAGAACACAATCCAATTCTATTAATGAACAAGTGTCAACGAATTCAAATGTTAAGGTTCTTGGTGCATATAAATTGGAGAGGAACTTGAATATCCACGTTGGCAAACCAGCTGTTCCATGCCAAGCTTTTCTTATTATGAGATTTTAAGAAACTGCCTGTTGATTTTTCCATCAGGGAATTGCACTTTCCAGATTCTTTCTGTTCAAACTGGATGCCTGATTTAGAAGGAGGACATGCTAATTATGGAGGAAAATTGTAGCGTATATAAAAAACTATAGTCAATAATCTTTTACTTTGAAACAGTAGTCTGATCATGTAAGTTCTTGTTACTAGATCCATTTTATGAAAATAACATAACTGTAATTATGTTGGTAATCAACTACCTGCAAGCCACTTCCAATGTGCAAGCCTTACGAAGTCAAATCCAAAATTAGTTAATTTACAAATTATTAATTGTCAGCAAAAGGGTTTCAACAGGATATTTCTCTCCTTGCTAATTAATTCCTCTTCCCAGTTCCTTTATTTACAGTGTACAGTTTTGTTTTATCGTATCCTTAATTAGGAACTTTAGATGCTCTGGATATTTGAAACTATCTGTTACTCTTGTAATTGTAAGTTCCTATTTGTGAAGATTTTAATATTATAAAAATTATCTTGTGCTTGCTCACCAACATTCTCTGTGTGCTGCCTATTTTTCCCACAGCAGATAACTGATGTTTTTGTGTATATTATTTGACGTCCAGCTATGATTCAAGAGAGGGCTGGTCTGCCAATCATCTCCCTGCTGCAGCCTATTGTTGCTGGTGCTGCAAAGAAGACTTCCCGTGCTGTTGGTCAAGCCACTAAGATAATCATGAATATTACACCACGAGGAGAATTCAATTCAGATAAAGGACATGCGATTGAAATAAAAGAGGTGTGACTTCTGGTTTGGACATGTTGAAAACTGGAAGTGTGATTCCAGGTCTGCGAAACAGGATCATGAAGAACCGAAGAATTGAAGATCAAGTTTAAGTGTTTTTAGTTTTGAATTCATATTGTAATTTGGATTATTAATATCCTTAATGCACTTAGTCAATTACTGCATTGTTTAGCTAAATTCAGTTAATAGTCAAACATTAAGGAAAAGTCAACTGTAACGAATTTTTGAAAGAAACTAGCCGTTGTAATCGTTTGTTTCTTATAAATAAAATCTATGGGATGGCAGTAACCATACGAAGCTATTCTGCCAATATGTGATTGTTCTCTCTGCTCAAAACAATCAAATTTGTAAAGTTCTTATTTTCTGGAAAAATCCATTCCCAGTTCTTGATCTCTACAGTAACAGTTTTTCTGGAGATTTAAGTGTTCGTCCGTACAAATCTCTACAGTGTCTGTTTTTCACGAAATTCTCAGAATTCTTTCCTAAATTCTAACATGGTATCAGAGCAGAATAGGTCTTAGAAAAGGGATTGATAAGAGAAACACGAGTGAGTAGAAAAAGTGAGTTTTTTTCAAGATTGAATAAAATCTTGAAAGGGAAAGAAGGATTTTTTTTGAAATTGGCAGATTTTTAAAATCAAGAATTTAGTCTTGATTTGTTCTTTAAAAGGATAAACAATTGACAAGAATTATCAATTGGTATCCTTGTTGTCCATTCGGTGAAGTCTTGATCAAGAAAGTGCAAGACTAAGAGAAGAAACACCAGCTGACAGACATGGACTCTTTTTCTTCAAAATCTCCAGTATTCACAGGTGTGAATTATGGAGTATGGGCTGTGAAGATGAGGATGTATCTGAAGGCATTCGACTTGTGGGAAGATGTGGAGACTGAAAGGGAACTAAATCCCTTGAACGAAGATCCAACAATGGCCCAACTAAGATACTACAATGAGCAAAGAACAAAGAAGTTCAAAGCCCTTACCTGCATTCACAATGCAGTGAATGAGGAAATTTTTTCAAGAATTATGGCATGCGAAACAGCTAAGGAAGCCTGGGACAAGTTGAAGGCTGAGTTCCAAGGTGATGAGAAATCCAAGAGGATGCAGATTATGAATTTAAGAAGACAATTCGAAGGCATAAAGATGAAAGAATCAGAAACTGTCAAGGAGTTTTCATCAAATGTGTCAAAGATTGTAAACCAAATGAGACTGCTTGGAGAAGAAATGCAAGAATCGAGAGTTGTGGAGAAGGTTCTGGTTAGTTTACCAGAAAAATTTGAAAACAAGATTTGCTCATTGGAAGAGTCTAAAGATTTGACTACAATAAGCCTTCAAGAACTCATCAATGCACTGCAAACTGTGGAGCAAAGGCAGGCATTGAGACAAGAGAATACAAGTGAGGAAGCATTCACTGCTGGATTCAAAGGAAGAACAAGGGCTCAAAATTCCCAGGTGTTCTTCAGAAATCCAGAAAACAGGCCAAAATCTGGAAAACCATGGCAAGGAAAAAGTTGGCAAAATAACCAAAATCAGTCCAACCAATCCAACAGATTCAACACAAAAGGAAAAGAGAAAAGAGATCAATTCCCTACCTGCAGATATTGTCAAAAGACCAATCACCTAGAGGCATGGTGTTACCTCAAAAATGCACAATGCAGAAAGTGCAAGCAGTTCGGCCACATTGAGAAATTCTGCAAAAAATGGCAATGCAAACCAAGCTCATGTTGCTGAAGTGGAGGAGACTAAAGATGAGGTATTATTCACAACCACTACAACTCAAAGTTGCAGCAAAACAGAGGTAAGTAATCAAACTTGGTTAATAGACAGTGGTTGTTCAAACCACATGTCTGCTGAATTGTGTTTATTTGAAAACCTAGACTTGAGCTATAAATCTAGGGTCAAAGTTGCAAATGGACAATATGTAGGTGTTGAGGGTAAAGGGGAAGTTAAAATTGATACTCTAAGTGGTACAAAGAAGTTTGACAGCATCTTATATGTACCTGAAATTGATCAAAACCTCATTAGTGTAGGTCAACTACTTGAGGATAAGTTCTCATTACTGTTCTTAAATGGAATTTACACGATCAAAGATGATCAAGGTGTCACTTTATTTACTGCAAAAATGTCTAATAGGTGTTTTAGTATAGAAAAACAACTTGAACATCTAAGCATGAACACTAGCATAACTGAAAATTCAGTTTTATGGCATAAACGCATGGGACATGTTAATTATGTGTCCCTAAAGAAAATGGCAGAATTAAAACTAGTAGATGGATTACCTAACATACATGAACTAAAAGATGTATGTGAAGCATGTCAGTTAGGAAAACAAGCTAGAGTTAAATTCAACAATTCCTCTACTAGATCAAACACTAAACTGCAGATAGTACATTCTGATGTTTGTGGCCCTATGCAAAATGAGTCCTTGAATGGTGCAAGGTATTTTTTGCTTTTCATAGATGATTTTAGCATATATTGTTGGGTCTATTTCCTCAAAACAAAAGGTGAGGTGTTTGAAACATTTCTAAGGTTCAAGGCTGCAGTTGAGAAGGAATCAAACTGCTGCCTAAGAACCTTGAGGACTGATAATGGGGGTGAATACACCTCCCATAAGTTTGAGGAATACCTTATTAAAGAAGGTATTAAACACCAACTCACAGTCCCATACACCCCACAACAAAATGGGGTGAGTGAGAGGAGAAATAGGACCCTAATGGAGATGGCTAGATGCCTTCTCTATGAAAAGAAATTGCCCCTAAAATTTTGGGCAAAAGCTGTGAGTACAGCTGCATATATTTTAAATAGGCTGAGTTCAAAATCAATAGGAGATACAACTCCTTTTGAAGAATGGTTTGGACTCAAACCAAAACTAGATCATGTAAAAATATTTGGTAGCCCATGCTATGTACTGCAACCAGAAATGAAAAGTAAGCTAGATCAGAAAGCCGAGATTGGAATCCTAATAGGGTATAGCTCAAAATCCAGTGGCTATAAGATATATGATCTTAAATCAAACCAAGCAGTAATAGCAAGAAATGTTAAGTTTGCTGAAGAACAAACTTGGAATTGGGAAACTGGAAAATTAAGTGAAAACAGATTGGACTTTCCAGTTGAAGTTGAAGCTTCACCTGAATCTGATGAAGAACATCATTCGGATGAAGATGCAGAAGACATACTAGAAGATGAAGATGAACAATCTGTAAGAGGAACTAGGTTGTTAAGTGACATTTACAATAGATGCAACTTAGTAACCACTGAACCTACTAATATTGAAGAAGCAATGGAATCAAAAATATGGGTAGCAGCAATGAAGGAAGAACTTAATATGATTGAGAAAAATGAAACTTGGGAACTGGTGGATAGACCTAGGCATAGAAAAGTAATAGGAGTTAGATGGATATACAAAACTAAACTCAATGCTGATGGGAGTATAAATAAAAACAAGGCAAGATTGGTAGTTAAGGGCTATGCACAAGAACAAGGCATTGACTATCAAGACACTTTTGCACCAGTTTCTAGGATGGATACAATTAAATTGCTACTTGTTTTAGCTTCTCAAAAAGGGTGGTTAGTTTGGCAAATGGATGTCAAGTCTGCCTTTCTAAATGGTTCTTTAGATGAAGAAATATATGTGGAACAACCACAAGGTTTTGAGGATGAATCAAACTTGAACAAAGTCTACTTATTGAAGAAGGCTTTGTATGGATTAAAACAAGCTCCTAGAGCTTGGTATAGCAAGTTAGATGAATACTTGACAAGTCTAGAATTTGAGAAAAGATTGAATGAAGCTACTTTATATGTCAAGAAAGTTGGAGATCAAATTATGATAATATCAGTTTATGTTGATGACTTGTTACTCACGGGTAACAATGAGCAGTTTATTGAGGAATTTAAAAGAAACATGAAGAACAAATTTGAAATGAATGATCTTGGTTTGTTAGCACAATTCTTAGGAATGGAAATTTCACAAACTAAGAAGGGGTGTTTTGTATGTCAAAAGCAATTCATAAGTAAATTGCTCAACAGATTTGCAATGGAGAATTGCAAGCCTGTCAGCACACCAATGGTGCTTGGAATGAAATTGTCAAAACAAGATGGATCCCCTAGTGCAGATGGAAGAATATATAGGAGCCTAATTGGAAGTTTATTGTACCTATCTTCAACTAGGCCAGATATAGTTTTCACAGTTAACTACCTATCTAGATTCATGCAATACCCTAGTCAAACACACTACAGTACTGCAAAGAGAGTGTTGAGATACTTGAAAAGGAACCATGGACTTTGGAGTGTATTTTAGTAGAATGAACACAATCAAACTAAAAAGGGTTTTGTGATAGTGATTGGGGTGGTAGTGATGAGGAAATGGTAAGCACATCCGGATATTGCTTTGCAATAGGAGAAGGAATTTTTTCTTTGGAATTGAAAAAAGCAACCTGTTGTTGCTCATTCAACGACCAAAGGCGAGTACATCTCTGCATATGTGGCTACTAATCAATTGGTTTGGTGAGAAAGGTCTTGAAAGATTTGAATTGTGAACAAGAAGAACCTCTCGATCTATTCTGTGACAACCAATCAGCAATAGCTATTTCAAAAGAATTCGGTGTTCCATGATAGAACAAAACATATGAAGATAAAGTTTCATGCACTTAGACAATTTCAACAAGAAGGTGAACTAGTGATGAAAGTACTGCGGCACCAATGAACAACTAGGCGACATATTCACAAAGTCTCTTGCAAAGGGAGAGGTTCGAGGGACTGAGGAACATGGTGGGAATGCTGCAAATTTCGAGGGAATCAAGGGGAGTGTTGAAAAGCTGGAAGTGTGATTCAGTGTCTGCAAAGCAGGATCATGAAGAACCGGAGAATTGAAGATCAAGTTTAAGTGTTTTTAGTTTTGAATTCATATTGTAATTTGGATTATTAATATCCTTAATGTACTTAGTCAATTACTGCATTGTTTAGCTAAATTCAGTTAATAGTCAAACATTAAGGAAAAGTCAACTGTAACGAATTTTTGAAAGAAACTAGCCGTTGTAATCGTTTATTTCTTATAAATAAAATCTATGGGATGGCAGTAACCATACGAAGCTATTCTGCCAATGTGTGATTGTTCTCTCTGCTCAAAACAATCAAATTTGTAAAGTTCTTATTTTCTGGAAAAATCCATTCCCAGTTCTTGATCTCTACAGTAACAGTTTTTCTGGAGATTTAAGTGTTCGTCCGTACAAATCTCTGAAGTGTCTGTTTTTAACGAAATTCTCAGAATTCTTTCCTAAATTCTAACAGGACAAACAGGTGTACATATAATAGTTCACTCCACGTGACGTAGTAAATGCCCCAGTACCACTTTTGTTTTGACCTCATTGGACCTCAAATTTTAATTTTGTCCAATACTGTTTCGTTTCAACATTTTACGCGTTGATTGGATCCTTTGGCTATGGACTGTCCTTTTCCTTCCGAGAGAAAGAAGGAAAAAAGACTGAAGCAAATGCAAACTCTTTACAACCACAACGGGGTTGCCTGGTGAGGTCTTCTACAAGTCTCTATTAAAATATGAAACCCCAGTTGTTTCTTCTAGGGAGGTAGGATATCTGTGAAGACATCTCTCTAATTATAATGAGCAGCTTCTGTCAATTACATCATATGTCATTGATTAACAAATATTAGTGGTCAAAAGCAGCAAAGGTAAAGGAGCTACAAGTTTAGACTAGATGACTGGTAGTTTGATAGCAGATAATCTGTTAGTTTCCATGTTGGCTATTTTATTTGAAAAGAAAGCTGAAATGTCAATTACACAAGCTAGTATTGTAGTCGAAGTAGTCTCGTTTCCAACAAGGTTGTCGGTGTTTACTCAAAGGATATTTTCAATGGCTCTCACCCAGCTCATCCTATGCTTGTGGTTGCTTTAGCGGTTGCTCAATGTCGGTTTTATCTATCGATCGCTACTAAGACTGCATTCCTTAATTGTTTCACCTCTCCAAACCCTATGGAAGCTAATTTATTGCAGATTTGTTGCTGCATTATTTCTGCAATTAATTCTTTCTTTTTTATGTTGTTGCCGTTATCTGCAAGTTTGCTGCATGCATTTCTCCCTCTGTAATTGCTTCCTTTCCATTCTGTAATTGCTGTCACTACATTTAATTAATTCATTGTTGCTGCTGTTACCGCATTGATCTTCATCTTTGATTTCCGTTAACATGAGCTGTTTCTCTACAAATATATATCTTGCGGAAGTCCTATATATATATATATTATCAGTTAAATTGTGCTTTCTTCGATGAACGAAATACGTACCTAGGACTTTACTAAAGCCGTGTTCAATGATTAAATTTTACTTTATTGAATCAACTAAGTGAATTAACTAGGGGAAAAAACGATGGGCGTAAAGCCCCGATCATTACAAAAAAAAAAAAAAAAATAGGGGTAAAAACCATAGTTATAAAATCCGTTCGAGTGCAGATTCGGTTTTTGTTTGGAGCGAACGTTTTCGGTTTCGGTGCATTCAGCGTTCAGTTCCGGTTTTATACTGTTCATATTTATTTAATTATATATATGAAAAAAATAAATATTAATTTAACAAATATAATTTAAATTCAAGATAAATGAAATTTAAATTATACAATACAAACATAATCTCAAAATTAGAAACATCTCTAAAATCCCAACAATAAAATTATTATTTTTTTAAAATAAAAAATAAAAAATGAATTTAATTATAATTAAAAGATCCAGAATATTTGAAATTTAAGCTACTTATTGTATGTTTTTCAAGTAATTCTATGTTTTTTTATGGTTATTGTATTTGAAATTAATTAATGTTACTTATTGTTTTTTAATGTTAGAAAAACTTAAAAAAACAAAATGAACACATTAAGAAATAATCAATAAGTTCAAACATAATTAATTAAAATACATTCCATTACAAATAATTCAATCAAATTAATTACAAATTAATACCCCTATTTTTTATGTTAACTATTATTATAGTAATTATTAATTAATTAATATATTAATTAATTATTATTATTATATAATAATTAGTATAAAAACCAATAATTACTATAAAAACTACCCCATCCGTTTGTCGGACCTATTATTAAAAAATGAGGTCCAACTAGAAACTATTCAATTAAATAAGGATAAAAAAAATTACAATCAACTTGGATTAACTTTTTTGATCAACTTACTAAACTTGCGACTTTAGTTATGAGATCAGCATAACTCACATATTCATATATTTTAAAAAAAATCCAAACCTAACAATATTGAAGTATGAAATTGATTTTTTTTATATAGAAAAATTGCTCAAAAATTAATCCAATTCAACCCGGATTAACTTATTAAAATAACAATCTAGATTACAAGATCAAATTAAACTCATAGAAAGTAATCAAGAAAAAAAAACTTCATTTCTAATAAAACTAATGTTGAAAGTTAAAATAAAAATAAATCTAAATGTGACCTAACATTTTTTATTTTATGAAATACAACTCATAAAACAATTTAATATTAAATAATAAAATTTTAAAACAATGATATTTGTTTTATAATAAATGAAGAGTAAAATAACAAAAAACTTTGAGAATAAAAAATACTATTTTACGAGTGTGACTAACCTGATTTAGCCACCCACTTTAATATTTTGTTAATAATAACTGTTAAAATAAAGGCTCTTGTATCGTGAAAAAGAAAAAGCAATATCATAAATTTCCAAGAAAAGGAAAGAGTAAATAGGGAATAAAAGTAAAAAAGGAAGGGCAATTACGGACTAAAAAAAAGACAATAAAAATAAAATAAATTTGGAGCAGAGGTAGAGGGCCTTTGTCCCCTTCTTCAATTGAATAAACAAATACAAAACCCTACCCATCCCTTCTTCTTCTCTAGCCGCCTCTTCTCTGCCAAATCAAATTTATTCTTCCTCTGTTCTAGCACGGCTTCAATCTTTGAAAGAGTTGAAAGGGCACAGCCAAGGAGCGTGCGAAGCTTTGCAATTTCTTCTCAGCCACTTCTCTCATCATCTTCTTTGCTGAGAGTAAATTTGTCAAGCGCTCGGCACAACAACACTTCCCTCCCTCTCCTTGCCTCTCTCCATTTGTTTTTTCTATACTCTAACAACTTTATCTCTTGATTTTAATTTTTTATTTTTACTAATATATAATTTATGGGTTCAGTTTTTCTTTTTTGTTTTTGAATTTTTTTTTATTTTGAACCGGAACGGAACGCCCGGTACGGAACCGGGGCGTTCCGGCCGGAATCCGGTCGGATTTGCCGGATCTGACCGGGATTTTTACCGGGACAAAAACGTCGCCGTTTTGTCCCGGATTTTGAAGTGGAACGGGTTGTTCCGTCCGTTCCGGCCGGAACGGAACGGGATTCACAACTATGGTAAAAACATGTTCTGACAGATGCTGGTCGTTTCACGTGGTCCCATATTCATGTCATGTTCAGACATGGAGTATCTTTCCTAGTAAGGTGTTAAGTGGTAACATATTCAAAATATAAGAGATATCTTTAAGTGGATATGAAGCCTGTAAAGCAACAACACACGAACTAATTTTTTATTTTATTTTATTTAACTTCTTGTGCTTGCCCACCAGAAATCATCATGGGTGAGTACTGCACACTAGAAATCTCTTATCTTGGCAAATCAAAAACTCCATCGTTCTAATATCAATATTAAAAAAAATCTTTTTATTTAATATTAAAAATACATTTTATTTATAAGTTTATAATCTCAATTCTCAAATACAAATATTGAAAATATATCTTTCATATGAGTTTGTAATCCTATATTCAAAAAGAACAAACTTGTTGTAAAAATCTTGTTTTAAATAAATGCTCAAATTATCTCTTAGCATGGTTAGCCATATGTATGGAAAAATAAAATATTTTATGTTTTTTTCTTATATATATTTTTCTAGTCTCGGTAAAAACCCATTTTTTTCTAAAATAAAACTATAAGAAATTAAGCTAAAATATATCTACCAAACACACCCTTAAGCAAAAGAAATCCCTTAATAAAAATATGACAAACTAAACACGATATAAACTCTATGACCTAAAATATTTTACCCTCCTTGGTTAACCTGAAATTTTTTGTTCAATTATAAACTGAACCAAAAAAACTAGTTTGACCTGAAAACAATCTAAAAATAGAAAAAAAGACAAAAAAGATTAAACTTTTATAAAAAAAAAAACTTGAATAAACGGATCATACATCCAAAAAAATATGAAGAACACCTGAAACATCAAGAACACTAAACATGAACCTAGCAACATCTATTTCAAGTCAAACCGAATTTGGTCAAAATGAAGGTAAATACATGTTGAAATCAAAAAAATATAAATAATTTAGCTTCAATTAACTCCGATTATCACTAAAACATTATAATTTTATTAAAATAGGTTTTGGATCAAAATCAAAATCCTAGGATTAAAATACACTAAAAATATGCTATTAATGACAATAAACCTTTGATTATCTAATAATCATGCATAAAGAAGGTTTATGTGTAAAGAAATAAATGTAAAATGGCTCATATAATGGGGCTAAGACAAAGTTCTTTCTAAGAATACAAAGAATTTGCCTATAAACCCAACCAGCATACCTAGAAAGGCAACCACATCGAAGGCTAGAAATGGATATTTTTGGCCTCTAAAACACACTTTTTTGTATCCCAACAAGTCACAATATCATATTCAAACATGTTTAAATACAATATTATATATAAAATAAAAACATAAAAATTAATTGTGAGATATCAAATTAAAAAAAAAAAAAAAAGCAAGCTAAAACAGCCTCAATGTTTATATAACATGGATTCAAAATTAGTTTTTTGAGCCCATTTTGCGCATAAACATGCTTAATAAGTTAAGGATAAACACCCTTGCTTCAACATGCATAGCTTATACTAAGCAAAAACTAAAACAACATTATACATTAAAAGTACACTTAAACAACTTTAATATATCGAAAACATCAAAAACTTCATTATATACAAATCTCAACAACAAAGAGGTGAATACAACATCATTTATTCAACACTTAAACTTCTTCTCTATACTTATAAACATAAATATAAAACAAAAGAAAGTAAACAAAAAACAACAAAAGCAAACCACAAATATAGGCTTTACAACAAGTATACCTAGAACAATTTTTTTTTCTTTTACAACTAATTTTTTTTTCTTTTACAACTAACAAGCTTAATGAAGCTCTTTCCAAGCATAGAAAATTGTTCTGAGGTTCCTATACCTTCCACACTGATGTTTTAGGATAGCAACAATAAATTCTCTTATCATTTTAATGTGAAGTCAAGTTTTTTTCACTACTTAATATGCAAGTGGAAAAGGACAAGTAGATGTGAAATTTATCGAAGAAGAAATTAGTGGTTAAGCTTACACGAAATGGTGGGTTCCCTTGAATAGGGTGATGTCCCTCTATCATGAAGGACATTGCTTTTATAGCCATGTAATTTAATACCTTCCATGGTTGAAGATTTTGTAATATATTACAAAAATTTAATAGGTATGGCCAAGTTATTGTATAAATGTCATGTATTATTGTGGATTAAAAAAGTAAAATGATAGTTTTGTCATTCTCACACAAAAAAAAACTAACTTTAAAGGGTAAATTAGTCACGGGATTTATTTGTTATTCTTGAATTGTTTAGGGCATACTATCTTTTTATAATTTGTTTTCAAACTTAAACTATCTGATTATTCTTAAATTTATTTTTATAGTTAACATGTACCGACAGCATGCAAAATAGGTTGAAATAAATCACTTAAATCTACACGTGCCCACAAAACAGCAACAATTGAACAAATAAATTACAGAAAACAAAAACACATGAAAATTGAAGAAATATCATATATCTCATGGGAAGATCTCAGCTACCACGTGCACTGATGAACTCACCTACTTCAAGGGGTGTAACTCGTATGACTAATGGTATTTGGTATTGTATTTTAAAAATGTTTTTGAAAAAAATTAAAAAATATATTTTTATTTTTTATTCTAAATTATTTTTTAATGTTTTTAAATTATTTTCATGTGTTAATGTCAAAAAATAATTTTTTTAAAAATATAAAATATTATTTTGATATATTTTTTAACAAAAACATATTTTTAAAAATAATCACAAGCATACTTTCAAACTGGAACTTAGACATTTCGGTAAATAACCGATCACATCCTACGTATCTAAGTGAGATCATTGGTCCTCTTTTGGTCAGCTAGAAGAGTTCCTCGATTCATCTTCGAGATATAATTCCCACCTCAGTGATGAATTACAAGGCAGTCATCTTCGGTGAATTTTTTAGGACAGCGTTGGCTTAAGGTAATTGATAAAAAAAAAAAAAAAACCGTGATTCTTAAATCAATCCACATTGATATTTACCTCTTCGTATATCTCATGGGAAGATCTCAGCTACCACGTGCGCTGATGAACTCACCTACTTCAAAGTTCAAACAGGCACACCGAGCTAGGAACCCCTATAAAAAGCACCCTTTCACTCATTATAAATCAACAAACACCTGAAGGAAAGAGAACTAAAGTGACTCCTCTATCCGAGTTAAATGGGTTCTCTCTCCACAAACACTTTCTCCTCTCTAGACTCAGATGGTTTCACCAATGATTCCAAAATGGTGATTGATTTCATTGCTGAATATTACAAGAATATTGAAAACTACCCGGTTCAAAGCCAAGTGAAACCAGGGTACTTACTCACCAAATTACCAGACACCGCCCCATATTGCCCAGAATCATTAGAAGATGTTCTCAAAGATGTAACTGATAGCATTATACCAGGCCTCACTCATTGGCAAAGCCCTAACTTCTTTGCTTACTTCCAATCAAATGCAAGCACTGCAGGGTTTGTTGGTGAGATGCTATGCACAGGCCTTAATGTTGTTGGTTTCAGCTGGATTGCATCCCCTGCAGCTACCGAGCTCGAATCCATTGTAATAGATTGGATGGGAAAGATGCTCAAGCTCCCATCTACTTTTCTGTTCTCAGGAAATGGAGGTGGTGTCTTGCACGGTAGCACTTGTGAGGCTATAGTCTGCACCCTAGTTGCAGCAAGAGACAGGACCTTGAGAAATATCGGAGCTGAAAACATTGCGAAGTTGGTAGTCTATGCCTCTGATCAAACTCATTCAACTCTATTTAAGGGCGTCAAATTAGTTGGAATTCCCTCCTCTAATTTTCGATGCCTCTCTACCTCATTTTCATCTGAATTTTCGTTATCACCACAATCACTGGAAGATGCAATTGAAAATGACATCAAAGCTGGATATGTGCCATTATTTTTATGCGCTACAGTCGGCACTACAGCATGTGGAGCTGTTGATCCAGTCATGGATCTGGGTAAAATTGCCAGGAAATATAACCTATGGTTCCACATTGATGCAGCTTACGCAGGTAGTGCATGCATATGCCCTGAGTTCAGGCATTACCTGGATGGAATAGAGCTTGCAGACTCGTTGAGCATGAATCCACACAAATGGTTACTCACTAACATGGATTGTTGCTGCTTGTGGGTTCAGCAGCCTCGTTTATTAATCGAGTCACTGTCAAGCAATCCAGAATACTTGAAGAACAATGCCAGTGAATCGAATGCCGTAGTGGACTACAAAGATTGGCAAATTGCATTGAGTAGGCGATTCAGAGCTCTGAAGCTTTGGATTGTGATTCGTAGGCATGGAATAGCTAACCTTATGCTCCATATTCGTAGCCATGTGAACTTGGCTAAGCGGTTTGAGTCACTAGTGGCTAAAGACAGTAGGTTTGAGGTGGTGGTGCCAAGGAGGTTTTCTTTGGTTTGTTTTAGGCTCAAGCACAACGATGCATGCAAAGCCTCGGAATTGAACCGTAAGCTTCTAGCTGCAGTGAATGAAAGTGGTCGTGCATTCATGACTCACTCGGTGGTTGGTGGCTTGTTTATCATACGTTGTGCGGTCGGATCTACCTTGATTGAAGAACGACATGTAGATGATTTGTGGAAGCTGATTCAAGAAAAGGCCGCAGATCTAGTCGAAGCAACTGTTGCCATTGCAGAATGAATGTTGCAGAACATGGTATCGCTAATGAAACCATATCTATATATCTATATATAATAAATGCTCGAGGTTCGATCTCAGCCAAGATATCATGTTTTAAGCTCGTAATCTATATTGAAAGGAAAATTTCAATTGCTAAATTTAAATAACAAAGTCTAAATAAGGCAGAGGGCATTATGAGAAAGTTTTGCAAGTGGCATTTCAAGATATGGAATAAAAAATCTTGAGAAAGATATGGGTAGTCAAAGATCAATACTGTATTAGAAAATAATATAAATTATATTTTAGAACTCACCTAATATTTTTAAAATTTTAGGTGAGATGGTTCTTTAACATGGTATCAGAGTCTTGTTGACCCAACAGTTACGAGTTCAAATCTCACTATACTCATTCTATTTGATAAAAATCAAGTACAAGTTTGTATGGACCTATGCAAGTTTCAAGTCCAAAAAACTTTTAATTGAGAGAGTGTGTTAGAGAATAATATAAATCATATCCTAGGTCTCACCTAATAGCTTAAACTTTTAGGTAAAGATGATTTCTTAATATACTGGAGTGACCTTGTTTTATATATATACAAATAAAGATTGTATGGTATGCTAATATTTTCTTAAGATTAATAGTTCAATCTATGTTTGTATTATGAGATAGTTCTTCATTATGTTATAGAAGCTAATTTTATTTTAGTATACATTAAGTTTATGATATATTTTTCTACCAAGATTTTAAAGCCAAATCATCAAAATTAGTCTAGTGATATGGATATATTTATGTTTTATTTAAAAAATGCCCTTGCAAGCCCAGTAAATTTAAATCCTTCATACACGAATCACATTACTAGTTTTAGTAGTTTAGCTTGAAAATTTAATTAAAATCTTAATATATATTCAGAAATAAGAATAACGCAATGAAATATAGAAAAATAAAATGTAAAATTACCTTACCGTTATATAAAGATAGTGATCGTATTGACTTTATTACAATTTTAGTAAGAGTTTCTAAGTAACTCTAACGTTTACTACTACGAACAAATTATTTGGCATGCCTATGCCAAACGGAAAAACATTTCAACATAATCTAATATGCACACATAAGAGGTGCAGGATATTGGATATTGAATTTTTGAATATTCTAATGACATTAAAGTTCATAATATATATATATATATATATATATATATATATATATATATATATATATATATATATATTAAAGTCACTACTTTATTTTATAAAGCACTATTCTAATGTTCACAAAATTTAAATAAGGTGACAATACTTATATACACGTATATCATTTTAATGAAAAAAATATAAATAAAATCAATAATTTTGAAATAAAGTTACACATTTTGGTTTTGTCAAATTCAAGAAAAAATAATGAAGAGTGATAAAATTTTAATTAGAAAACAAATTCCATAATAATCACCTATATATTTTTTTTAAGTATTGCAACCTTCTTTATTTAAAAATGAAATTGTTTTCTTTTAAATCATATTAAAATATCTATGAAAGAAAAACAGATATTAATCAAACATTGCTCTAAGAAAAAAAAAGTAATTATGCTTCAAAACTTTACCACACAATAATATACCAAAGTATTTTATTTTTTATGTGAACAATATGCTCAAATAGTTTTAGTATTTTTGTCCTTATGCAATGAAAGAAATTACTTTTCATTATTTGTCTTTTAGACTTTGTTTGGGCAAAAACTATGTCAAAAAATAATAAAATTATCCAAAAATATCGTAAAAGGTGTTTGTCAAACATACACTCAAACAACAAAAAACCTTTTAATAAAAACATGACAAAACAACAAGCCTTCGGAGGAGATGCACACAAGAATTTCTGAAGGGGATATATACCTTTTAGTTGGATCAAATCTTGCTCAATATGAAGGTATGTAGCTTTATATTTCATTCATTTGAAGTTGTTAACTTGTTCAACCAAAAATGTCAAAACATAGGTTCCTAGATAACGAGTGATGTGCCACTCACCTTTTTAAAGTCTTAAAACCTGACTCGAGGTCGACTCGAGGCTAAGCCCAAGTAATGAGCTAGGTTGACCAACCAATGAAATTTGATTATATTAATATATGTGATACATTTAATATACTGACAGAATTGAGTGAATAATTGTTTTTGACACGCTTTGTTCGTTGGTAAAGCCATCAGTATATGAAATACCGACAGAACATAAATTACCGACTAGAGTTTTACCGATGGATAGTGAGTGTAAATACCAATGAATATTTACATCAGTAAAATTATTAATTTTGATAGTGAAAAAAATAAGAGGAAAATTATTAATAGATATCAATATTATATAAAATAAAAAAATTTATTGTTAAATGGGTATGTCTATTTAAATTGACTTAACTACTAGCTTATTGACAAACAGATTTAAATTATTCGAATAATTTTGACTAAGTTTACAATTTGATATATATGGATTTAATTAAAATAAACATAAGTTATTCACTAAATTATATGTACTATAAAATATGATAAATAGAGTTTTAAATAAATTTTTATAACAAAAAATAAAATATAAGGACCAAAATAAATTATTAGGAAATTTGTAAGACCAGAATGCAAATCAATATCAATAAAAATCTCATGCTATAGGACCACGAATGGTGTTAATTACAAGGAGATATTTAATGATTTTCTTCCTAGTTATTGATGGAAATTTTCTGTCATTCGGTGATTACTGATAGAAAATTCCGAATCAACATAATAATTTCCACCACGTTTTTTGTTTTTATTTATCAATTTTCCAATAGTGTTTGATGTCTTTTATATAAAAGTTAACTGACTGATTTAATTAGTTCTTTAAAGACAAGGTTATGTACATATATATTGTCATTGTATAAAATAAAAACAAACAAAAAAAACACAGTTTGTTTCACATGCCCACATTTCACAGACCCTTCTCTTTATTCATGTCTCTGAACATCCATGCATGATTCTTGTTCGGAATGTTCTAGATGGAAGGCGATCAAAGCTACAAGTCTTGGTATCAAAAACAAACTGACCCTAAATATCAAGCATGGCAACGCTGCAATGATATGGTCTTCTCATGGATCATTAATTCCCTGAGTCCTTATGCAGTGTTTTCTAAGTGGACACACCACCTAAAATCTTGAAGGAAACGATTTTAAAGACTTAAAACACAAGTTGAATATAAATGATATCTGCTCTCCAACTTAAGGAAGAGTGTTACATTACTATGTTTGAGCGGGAAGAGTATTAGAAAATTTTCAATATGTTTCTAATAATCTCCTCAATACTTCTATTAAAGTCGCTTCCATATAAAAGTTCGTTGATTAGAAGCCTCTTTACACACTCACCACACACGCTGTCATTCTATAGAAAATAAATGTAAAACACAGACAGTTTCTTTCACACTCTATTCCTAATCTGTAACACTTTCAAGGAAAGAGAACACGGTAGCTGAAGGTGAGAAGATTCAGTTATTCATTTGTCCAAGTTAAATGGGTTCTCGATCTCTCCATAAACACTTTCTCCTCTCTAGATTCAAATGGTTTCACCAATGATTCCAAAATGGTGTTTGATTTCATTGCTGATTATTACAAGAATATTGAAAACTACCTGGTTCAAAGCCAAGTGAAACCAGGGTACTTACTCACCAAATTAACAGACACCGCCCCATATTGCCAGAAATCATTACAAGATGTTCTAAAAGATGTAACTGATAGCATTATACCAGGCCTCACTCATTGGCAAAGCCCTAACTTCTTTGCTTACTTCCAATCAAATGCAAGTACTGCAGGGTTTGTTAGTGAGATGCTATGCACAGGCCTTAATGTTGTTGGTTTCAGCTGGATTGCATCCCCTGCTGCTACTGAACTCGAATCCATTGTAATGGATTGGATGGGAAAGATGCTTTGTAGAGAAGATGAGTATTTTCAGTGTTTATTACAATTAATTTGTTTGATGAATTGCCTACTTATATACTGCAACAAACTCATGCATTACAAATGTTTGTATCCATTTGTAACTATTATAGCATGTAATTAAATAGGAAATATTGTAGTCATATTCTTATGTGGTTATCTCCACCATTACTATTGTATATTGCCCTACTCATATATATAGAAAAGGTTGGCTAACTATTAGGTTAAGCCTCCTAATTATTCTCAACTTGGTATCAGAGCCCTTGTCCGTCAAAACTCTTTTTTTTCTCTCCCCCTACAGCCGGCCCTAATTTCTTCTTCCCCATGGACTCCCCTGCTGCCACCGTTGACATCTCCCCTTCCACCGGAGCTGCATCATCACTAGCCAGCCATGGTCTTGCTGCTGGCCGAGAACAATCTGCCTATGAGGAGCATGTGTTTGATTCTTCTTCCTCTCCTTTGCCTCTCATGGGAACACACACTTCAGCAATGGTCCCCCTATCAAACACCCACCACATTGTTTCATTGAAACTCACGAACACCAATTATCTTTATTGGAGAATGCAGATGAAAGCCATATCTCCTTGGTCAAGGTGTTTTTCACTTTGTTGACGGCTCCTTGCCGTGTCCTCCAGCTCATTCGACTGACTCTTCGGCTGCCACTTCCTCTTCCATCATCCCTTTCCTTTCTTCGTTGGAAGCAACAAGATCAACTTATTTTGAGTGCCCTCCTCTCCTCTCTATCCGTAGATGTGCTGCACCTTGTGGTTGATTGTTCTACTTTGCATTGTGTTTGGCGCACTCTTGAGAAGGCCCTTGCCTCTCCTTCTAATTCCCGTATCATGCAACTTCATGGCTCTTTTCAAGACCTTCGGCAAGGTGATGCATCGATTAGTATGTATATGCAGCAAGCAAAATCTTTGTTTGACGAATTGGCTGCTGCTGGTCGTCCTATGTCCCTTGAAGATTTCAATCTCTATGTGTTTCGTGGCCTTCGCGGTGAGTTCAAAGACTTGGTAACTAGTCTCATAACCAAGGCAGAACCGCTGTCATATGCTGATCTTCACAGCCATCTTATTACTCATGAATTCCTGCACAAGAATTCCTTTCATTCCATGGTTGTTGGTTCTTCTTCTTCTCCTCTGCTGTCATCTTCTTCTCTATCGCAGCAGCCACCACTGCTACCAACACCTATGATTTCTACTAATCATGTGATGGTTCATCACACCCAAAACAGGGGACGTTATAGGGGTAATTGGCGTCCCAATAACAACCAATTTTCAGGCCAAAACAGGGGCCACTCTGCTGCAGATTGGAGGCAAAATTCATGGCAGCAGACCCAGCATAACTCTGCAGATTTGAGGCAGAATCAGGGATGGTCTGGACAGCAGCATGTACGCTGTTAATTGTGTTCCAATTTCGGTCATTTAGCTCTTCAATGCTCCCATTTGCGTAGCAGCACACAACAACCATCTGCTCATCTTGTTGTTGCGCATGATTCCGCTGCTGCAACTTGGATTTCCGACACCGGCGCGAATCAACACGTGACACCTGATCTTGCAGCTCTAACTGATTCTGCACCTTATCTTGGTAATGATTTCTTGCATGTTGGTGATGGTAAGGCCCTTGACATATCCCATGTTGAACATTCTATTTTACATTCCCCTAAAACGCATGTTTACATTGACTAATGTTCTTCGCGTACCTCACATTACCAAACTGTTGTTATCTGTTCAGAAATTTTGTCGTGATAATCATGTTTATTTTGAATTTCACGATTCTATGTTTTATGTGAAGGATCTCGTCACCAAGGAAGTTCTTCTTTCCGGTCGGAGTCATGATGGTCTTTATGTTCTCTTCGAGTCTTTCGACTACGCCAGTTCCTCAAGCTTTTTGGTCTCCTTGCATTTCCGCGACTGCCGACCTGTGGCATCGTACACTTAGGTCATCCAACTCCTCGCATTTTGAATTTACTAGTTTCCGAAAATAAAATTATTTGTACGTCTAGACGATCTTTTACTCAATGTCAAGCATGTCCTTTAGGAAAATCATCCCGTTTGTCATTATGACCGATGGGTCACAAAACTTCAAACCCACTTGAATTAATTTTTAGTGATGTTTAGGGGCCCTCCTCCCATGTTTTTTTTTGATGGTTTTTCGTTATTTTGTTATCTTTGTTGATGTGCACACTAAATATATCTGGTATTATCCACTTGTTGTGAAATCTGATGTATTTTCCACGTTTCAACGTTTTCAGACTCTTGTTGAGCGTCAGTTTTTCCTTAAAATTAAATCTGCTCAAATTGATTGGGGTGGTGAATATCGAAAATTAAATTAATTTTTTGAAACCATTGGCACTCACCATCGCCTAATTTGTCCTCATACTCATGAACAAAATGGCACAGTTGAACGTCGTCATAGACATATTGTCGAAATTGGCCTAACCCTTTTAGGCCAGTGTCATGCCCCATTGCATTTTTGGAACTATGCTATAGAATCATCAGTATATCTTATTAATCGCATGCCTACTCTTGTTCTTCAAAATAAATCTCCTTTTGCGTGCCTGTTTGATCGCACTCCTGATTATAACTTCCTACGTACTTTTGGGTGTCTTTGTTTCCCATTTCTACGTCCATATCATGCTCATAAATTAGATTTTTGGTCTTCTCCATGTGTGTTCTTAGATTATAGCTCGTCTCATCTTGGTTATCGCTGTCTTGATTTAGAGTCTGATCGTGTCTATGTATCCCGTCATGTTCGTTTTCATGAAAGTGTCTTTCCTTTTAAGAAGTCTAAACAGGTAACAATTCCCCCGGTATCACCCACTACACCTACCTATCTTCCATCATTGCATCCTCCTCCATGTTTTCAGCCTACCCATTCTCAAATCAGCAGAAATCCCAATCCATCTTTACCCGTTGTTTCAGCTGGCCCTGCCTCACCATCCCGCACAGCCATACTGTCACCACATGTTTGTCTTTCCAATGATTTTTGTGCCGGAACAGGTTCTAATTTGCAGGTTTTAGGAGCGGCACAGCCTCAGTTTGCAACCGAAATCTCCAGCCCGACAGCAGCTTCACCATCGTCTGCGGTGCAGCCCCGCACCTTCCCGGATTCACCTCCTGATCTACAACTTTTTGTTGACCTCTCCTCTTATCCCCTTCAGCACATTCCAGGTACAGATACTGCTGCTCCTTGTCCTGCTATTTCTAAGCACCCCATGCTTCTTCGTCCAAGACAGCCCAAGACAGCACTGACCACCACCACGGCAGCCTGATCTGCTGCATCCTTCAGTCGGGTAGTTACTCCTCCCTCGCATGAGCCACTTATTTTTCATGATACTAACAGATATGAGGCTTGGTATAATGCTATGCGTGAGGAAATTCAGGCGCTAGACGCAAACAGAACATGGACTTTAGTGCCATTTCATCCATCCATGAATGTTGTTTGTAGCCGATGGGTCTACAAAATTAAACGCAAATCTGATGGTAGTATTGAGAGGTATAAGGCGCACTTGGTTGCTAGGAGCTTCACTCAGCAAGAAGGAATTGATTACTCAGAAACTTTTAGTCCTGTTATCAAACAGGCAACGATACGCTTAGTATTCTCCATTGCAGTTTCGAGTGGTTGGAAAATTCATCAGCTTGACATTCATAATGCCTTTCTTAATTGCGTACTTGATGAAGAGGTTTACATGAAACAACCTCCAGGTTTTGTTGATTCTGCTCTCCCGGGTCATGTGTGTCGATTGCATAAATCTCTATATGGTTTAAAACAGGCTCTGCGGGCTTGGTACACTCGTTTGAATGACTTCTTATTATCCATTGGTTTTCGTGCTTCTAAAGTGGATACCTCATTGTTTATCTTCTCGGTTGGTAGCGATATTTGCTATCTTTTGGTTTATGTTGATGATATTTTGTTTACGGGTAATAATGCTATTTTGCTGCAACGCCTGATTCGGTTATTGAGCTCAGAATTTAAATTTCAGGATTTGGGTGATGTTCATTATTTTTTGGGTATTGAAGTTCAAACTACTGGTATGGGACTTATGCTTTGTCAACATAAGTATACACTTGACATCCTCACGCGAGCTGGTATGTTATCTTGTAAACCCGTTGATACTCCTATTTCGGCATCCAAAGCCACCATTATGGCTTATTCTTTGTTTTCTGATGCTACTCGTTTTCAGCAATTTGTTGGTGCTCTTCAATATCTCACTTTCACACGCCCGGATATCTGCTTTGCTGTTAACCGGGTATGTCAGTTTATGCATGCTCCTACAGAATCTCATTAGGCTGTCGTGAAACGCATCTTGTGTTATCTTCGTGGTACAGCATCACATGGTTTACATATTACTCGCAGCTCTTCTTTTGCTTTAACATGGATTTACAGATGCAGATTGGGCCGGTAGTATTGAGGACAGAAAATCTACGGGTGGTTACCTTGTGTTCTTTGGGTAGACGCCGAGTTCGTGGAAATCGGGTAAGCAACGCACTGTTGCTCGTTCTTCGACGGAAGCTGAATACAAAGCCTTAGCCGATGGCACGACTGAAGTTATCTGGCTTCAGTACTTATTAACAGATCTTCAGATTCCGACCACCTATGCTCCTATCATCTGGTGTGATAACCTTGGCGCCACGTAAGTCTACAAACCCTGTCTTTCATGCTCGCACAAAACATATTGAGATTGATTATCATTTTGTCCGAGATAGAGTTGCGAAGAAAGAGATTCAGATCTATTTTATTTCCTCTCAGGATCAACTTGTTGATGTCTACACTAAGCCACTTCCTGCTCCTTCATTTACGGCTTTTAGATCCAAGCTTCGGGTTGATCCTCCACCCTCAGCTTGAGGGGGCGTATTATAGCATGTAATTAAATAGGAAATATTGTAGTCATATTCTTATATGGTAATCTCCACCATTACTATTGTATATTGCCCTACTCGTATATATAGAAAGGGTTGGCTAACTATTAGGTTAAGCCTCCTAATTATTCTCAACTGTAACAAACTTACAACTAACTAGGGAAGTCAATTTAATCTTCTCTTCTTACAATTGAGTTAGTTAAACTAAAAAAATGCATTAAACAGAATCTGTGCTTGTCAACTCTACTCCTTTCTTCTTCTTCTTTTGATGTGTTTGATATCCACGTAAGCAGCTTAATCATAAACACTCCCTCCTAAGTTGCTTACTGGTTTGACACTAAGCATTAACCTTAATTGATTGAACCTATCTTTAGGTAATCTCATAGTAAAATTGGTCTTCACTTCTGCAAAATTTCATATCAATCACTCCTCCTTGCAATGCTTCCCATATGAAGTGAATTTTTTTTGTTGATGTTGCTACCCAAATTTTGACCAACTTATTTTTTATGTTTTGGAAAAAAAAAGAAAAAATAGAAAAAATAGAAAAAAGACAAAATTCCAAAAAATATTTTGTTACAGGGGCAAAATTGAACAAAGTGAGAATCTAACAGTCAATGCAGGGTGAAATTCGCATAAATTGGAAATGAAGGACCGAATTGAAACAAGCATGGAAGCTAAAGGCTGATTTTGAATTTTGTCAATGGAAACCTCTATAAATAGAGTGCATGGCCACAAGAATAGGGGACCAAAAAAAAAAAAAAAAGACCCAAAAAATTACACACCCAAAAAAAACCCTAAGCATAGAGAAAAAACCCTAAAGTTTTGTGAAGGGCTGCAGCCGCCAGCCCTCTCCTTCGGTGCTGCAGCCCCACTTCTTTTCCCTTTCCCTTCCATTATCTTCTCCGGCCAGACCCCACTCTCCTCTCCTCCTTACCGTCAGCCATTTGCCCAGCAGAGACTCTCACTTTTCTCTTCCACTCTCGGCCACAGTCAGCCCCAAATCCAGCCTCTCTTCCCATCAACTCTCATCTTCGTTCTCTCTTTCTCAAACAGAACAGCCCCTACCACATGACAGTAGCCCCTCATTGTGGGCAGTCCCTTTGCCACTTGAAAGGACAAATCGAGACCTAAGGAAGAGAACCGAGACCTAAGGAAGAGGAAAACCGATGTGATTTTGTGTGTATGTTTTGTTGTTTGTGTTTGTTGTTTCTTCGCAGGTAGCCATTAAAGGCCACCACCAGTGGGAGAGAAGGGAAAGAAGCCAGTTCAGCCGCCCCTGCTCCATTTTTCACCAGCACCCTCTTCACGGCAGCACAACCCTTCCCCAACAGATCGACCCACTCCCTGCCCTCGTCAGCCATCAACAGCCCCCTCTCCATTTTCCCTCTCTCCCGTCCACTCTAAAAATCCTTTACCCCTTTGCACCCCGTCAGCCACCAACAGCCCCACGATCTCCTTTCCTCTTCCTCTCCAAGCCACCACTGCAGCATCACCCACGACCTCACTCCAGCCTTCATTCAGCCACGACCCCTGTCTCCGGTCAACCACAGCAGCCCACCTACTGGTCTTCCTCATAACCACGGCAACGGCCACCACACGAAGGAAGCCCCAAACCGTTAGCAATCAGAGCAGACCGAGATGAGGAAGAGAACAGATCAGGGAAGAAAAGAGCTTAAATCTGGAGAAGAAGAGAAGAGCAGCCCAGCTGCTGTTGTTTGTGTGTCTTTGGGTTTTTGTTTGTTTGTTTGTTTTGTTTGCAGGTCATTGGGAATACATTTACCGGCGAAGCAGAAGCAGAAGAAGAGGAAGAAGAGGAACGGGCCGAGAAAAACAGATTTACGATCTGAAGGAAGAACGACCCAGCTGCCTTTGTGTGTTTGTTTGTGTGTTTTCTGTTGCTTTGCAGGTCACCGGAAGGCCATCTCCGGCGAGAGAGAAAGGGATAGAAGAGGCAGATCTGTTGTCCCGTTCTATCGTTCACCGCTGGTGGCGCGTGGTCCCCACGCGCCGCCGAGTGATCGCATGGCGATGGACGACAGCGCCGCTCGATGGATGCTGTGGCGCTGGGACAGACGCGCCACCAGTCCTCCCTGCACTGCTGCCACTGTTCCGGCACTGTTCCTGAAGTCCTTTTTGTATTTTTCTTTATGTTTATGTGTTTTATTTGAACTTATTGTATTTTAATTATTATTTGTGAAATGTAATGAGAAAAATGAAAAAAGATAATGTGGGTGTGTGAGTTGTATTTTATTTTTAAAATGTGATGAAAAATGAATGACCAAGAGATTGTGTGTGTGTGTGTGTTGTGTTTTATTTATTCAATGTCATGTTGTTTTTGTTAAGGAAAAAAGGAATATAAAATGAAATAAAAAATGTGTTTTCTTTGTAAAAATCAAAAGGGTATTGGCTAATATTTCAAAAATATAAAAATCTTATTTTTTGGGAATTTATTATTCACTGTCGGTATTCGGATAAATAAATCTTAAGGGGTTAATATCCAAAATATTCGGGGGAATAGTATGCTATTATTCACTGTTCGGTGTTTGGATAAATAAATCTTATCCAAAATATTCAGCGGGAATAGTATGCTATTATTCACTTTTCGGTGTTTGGATAAATAAATTCTAAGAGGTTAATATCCAAAATATTCGGCGGGAATGATAATAATCAATAAAATTCACAGGATTAATCTAAGCGATAATCGATTTTTTTCAATTGAAACATTTTTTGTGTGAATAAATAGGACTTATTGAAGCATTCAAAATCACATCGAAATAGACAATGCAGCTTACCTTAGGTAAGGCGTATTAGGGGTGCTAATACCTTCCCTTTACGCAACCAGTCCCTTACCCTTGAATCTCTGAGCAGGCCAGTACAAATCGGGTGTTCCTAGCGACCCTCAACAGCCAGGTGGCGACTCCTTCTCAACTCCATTGCGAGAGTCAGGATCCCTCCCGGGACGCCGCGCGGGGACGTGCGACAGTTGATATGCCTTGTCTTCTGATAAAACACTGGATTCTTTGTCATTGTGATTGCTGACATGTTATCACATTATATAAGTGTAGCTTTTGTTTGCATTTCACCTAGATTATCAAGCACAACCATTAGCCAAATTGCTTGAGCAGTTGCTTCAGAAGCTCAGACATACTCAACTTCTGCAGTTGACAATGCTACTGTATTTTGCTTTACTGAAGCCCATGAAAATACTCCACATCCAAAGCCAAATACATATCCAGAGGTGCTTCTACTGTTATCTTCACTTCCTGCCCAATCTGCATCACAAAATCCCACAAGTTGTGTTGACTGATGTTCGACATATTCGATCCAAAATCAAGAGTTCCTTAAACATATCTAGGGACTCTTCTTGCAACTCCCATGCTTCTTTGTTGGTTGATTCATAAACCTAGATAATAAGCTGACAATATACATAAGATCAAGCCTTGTTATTGTCAGATATAACAGGCTTCTCGCAATTTTTCTATACAAGCTTTCATCTGCTAACTCACTTCCATCCATCTTCCTCAATTTCTCACCAGTAGCTAATGGAATTGAGACTGGTTTGCAATCTAAAAGCCCAAACTTCTCAAGTAGAGCCCGTGCATACTTGCTTTGATGGATGAAAATGCCTTGATCAATCTGCAACACTCCCATTCCCAGAAAATGATGGAGAAGACCAAGGTTATTCATCTCATACCTTTGGATCATTTCCCTTTGAATTCATTCATCATTCTCTCATTGTTGCCTATGTACACAGTATCATTCACATAAATGGACACAATTATTAGATTTCCTTCACTGTCAAACCTTGTATATAATGTAACTTCACTTACACTTCTTTTGAACTTGCACATAGTGAGATATGCATCAATCTCACTACACCAAGCCCCAGGGACTTGTTTAAGACCATACAATGCCTTTTTTAGCTTATATACCTTGTGACCTGCCTTTTGAACCACAAACCCCTCGGGTTGTTCAACAAATACCTCTTTATCAAGCACTCCATTTAGAAATGTTAATTTAACATCTAGTTGAAATAATTTCTAGCTTTTTTGACTTGCAAGTGCAACAAGAGTTCGAATTGTATCTAACCTAGCAAAGGTCTCATTGTAGTCAATTCCTGTTTTTTGTGAATACCCCTTTGCTATAAGTCTAGCCTTGTACTTGTTGATTGTTCCATCTAGGTTTAGCTTTTGACCCCTATGACAGGCTTCTCAGTAGGCCTCTCCACCAGCTCCCAAGAATTATTCTTATCAATCATCTCTAATTTTGCTTTCATGGCTTCTTGCCACACTGCTTCTTCAGCTGCTTCTATGTAAGATTCACGTTCTGCCATGCTCAAGTTACATCTTGCATATATATCCCCCAATGTTTTGAGCTTTACTGGAGTTGATACATTAGACTCTGACCTTGAGTTGCTGTCTTCATTAACCTCTCTGTTTTCTGCAATTTCCTGAGAGTATTCACCATTATTTGATTGAATTCTTCTTGTTTGTGTTTCTTCTTCATTGCCTTAAAGTAGTAGATGTAAAGGGGATAAAGTTTTCATACTCTTCATGCCCCTTTTTCCATGTATACACACTGTTTTCTGTTAGAGTATAGAAGAAGGTGTATTCTAGAATATTATATTTGTAGTCTAGAGTATGAAAGATGGTATGAGATATGTTTATAAATAGAAAGGTGCACACACAACAAATGTATGCAAAATAGAATAACAATACAGTAAACTTTCAAATTTCATTCTCCCTCTCTTTTCTCTCTTCTCCCTCTTCCCGTCTCTAACTCTATTCTTCTTCTCTTAATTTCTTCAATTATCTACACACTCTCTCAATCCTAACATGGTATTAGAGTTATTATGCCTGTGCAGATGCAGTAATTGATCAAATCGTTTGCTTTTGCAATCTGATCCTAATGCATTATTAAAAAAAATGCAGCTCAAACAGAGCAGCAGTAGAGTGAGAATTACGATGCATCATGAAGAAGCAGCGACACATGCCTCTATCTCCAGCAACCACGATTCTCCCTCCCCTACCTCTTCATTTTAGTTCTTCAATAACTTTACTAGCATCCTCTACTTTAGATGAGGTGTCAATGATGGTGTTGGTGCCTCTGTCTCCAACCATTAGGATTCTCACTTGCTCACTAAAAAGGCATGGAAGAAAGAAGAAAACAAAACTGATTTTGAATTTGATGTTTTGGATCCTTTGTTTACTCATCAACTTTGTTCTCCTCACCATCATCTTCTACGTGTTTTTACGCATAATGGACTTGGAGGTTGACCAGATGGATCTGTTTGTGGCGACAACTAACATCAACAGATGACAACAATCCTCCACAAATCTCCAGTGAATCACAAAAAAAAACCATGTACCTCAAATCATAGAGGAGAAAAACCAGAAGCAATCAACCTCGTGATTTCCTTACCTTTGTAAAGTTGTAGATCCTATGACAACATCTCTCACTCTGTCATAGCAGGCTTGTTGTTGTTAGCTTTGGGTCTTTGCTCCTTTGACTTCTGCTCCTAATCAATAGATGACAAAATTCTCTATGACGCCCTTCTCGCACCAATCACATTCTTGTAACCCATAGAGACTTGCTCGGCGAGCTTGACAATGTAGACGAAGTTCTCGTGATCTTTTAAAGAATCCATGGCTATTGCTAATTAATCTTTCTCTGTCTAGAAAGTCACACACAAAGGTAGTTTCCCTCTCTAGAGAGAGCAGCTTGATGTCAAAATGTAAGACGAATATAGAGAGAGTAGTTTCCCTCTCTAGAGATAGCAGCTTTATTAATCTTTGTTCCTTTGACTTCTGCTCCTCTATTTTCCACTTATCTGGTAGAGACAAGTGACGACAACCTTCATTGTTTGTTTGGAGGAGGCACTAAGAGAACCTAGCAATAGACGTTGCTACTTGTTGTGCCGTCTTGAGGTTAGAAAGAGAGGGTAGGGGAACCAGAAACCCTAGATCCCAATTCCAGCATCGAAAGCAACAGATGCCCAATTAGATACAGACGAGCCGAAGAGGATCAAATCTAGCCCCTGCTTCGCGTTACCTTTGCAGCCTAGCCGAAGCAATATTAAAGTTGTTGTCTAGAGGTTTTTTCTCTGAAATGAGGATTCATCAAGTGCTTGGAGACAGTCCTAGCACAAGCAAAGCTTTGAGAATGTTGTTAAGGCAAGATGAAGTGAAAAGATCTAATAGAGAAGTGGCTGAGGTGGCTGCTGAGAGAGGAATAAATTGAAACCCTAGATCTTATGATTTGTATGGTGTCGTTTGTATTGTGATTTGTATGGTGTCGTTTGTATTGTGCTGCCATTTTGATTGGTTGAAATAATAATTAAAAAAAATAAAAAAAAATTCATCAAGAAGTAGAAAATGAATTTACATAGATTAAGAAATTCATCAACAAGTAGACAAATGAAATTCAAATAAATTTTATCCTCTCTCTTCCCTCTCATTTCTTTCCTCTCGTCCCTCTCTTCTCAAAGTCTTACACACAAAAATGAGATACAAACAAATTCTATCCCCTATCTTCCCTCTCATTTCTTCCCTCTCATCCCTCTCTTTCTCAAATTCTTACACAAACAAATGAAATTCAAATCAAGAAATAGACAAATGAAATTTCTTCCCTCTATCTTCTATCTTCTTTGTCATTTGAGCATTATTCTTCTTCTTCTTCTTCTTTTCAATCTCTTAATTTCTCAAGATCTTCTCAATCAAATTCAAACCCATTTTTCTTTCCTTCTAATCTTCTCTTCTCTTCTCTCTCTCTTTTACATACTGATTTCTGTCAAAAGGATTAAGTACTCAAGTATTTTCTATTTATTACTGCAATCTCATGCTTGGTTCATCAAAGCATGAGATTGAGGGGGGATGTTAGAGTATAGAAGAAGGTGTATTCTACAATATTATATTTGTAGTCTAGAATATGAGATATGGTATGAGATATGGGTATAAATAAAAAAGTGCACACACAAAATGTATGCACCACATAATAACAATACATTAAAACTTTCAAATTTCATTCTCCCTCTCTTTTCTCTCTTCTCTCTCTTCTCCCTCTTCCCATCTCTAAACTCCATTCTTCTTCTCTTAATTTCTTCAATTATCTACAAATTCTCTCAATCGTAACATTTTCATCAAATAGTACACTTCGAGATAGCACAATTTTCTTAGATTGCAAAGTGTATATCCTGTAACCTTTTTCACAACTTCCATAACCCATGAATATCCCTTTCTCATCTTTACCATCAAACTTTTGTCTTAGGCATGCAGGAACATGAGTATAGCATATACATCCAAACACTTTAAGATGTTTGATGTCTGGCCTTCTCCCTGTAAATTCTTGAAAAGGTGTCAAGTTTGACACAAATGTTGTATAACATCTATTCTGCAAATACACAGTTGTGTTGACAGCTTCAGCCCAAAAAACAACAGGTATGTCCTTCTCCTTCATCATTGATCTAGCCATCTCACATATGGTTCTATTCTTCCTCTTAGCCATACCATTTTGTTGAGAGGAGTATGCAATAGTTAGCTGTCTTTCCAGCCTTTAATCTTCACAGAATTTCTGGAATTCAATTGAGGTATATTCACCTCCCCTATCACTTCTCAACTTCTTTATTTTGAAGCCACTTTGTAATTCAACAAGTGCTTTAAACTTTTTGAACTCATTTAAAGCTCCTGATTTATATTTTAGAAAATATACCCAACACATTTTTGAAAAATCATCAATAAATGTGATAAAGTATTAGTTACCTCCAATTCATTCATGTTGCATTGGTCCACACAAATCTATGTGAATCAATTTCAGTGGATGACTTGCTCTCCAACTTCCTTCTTTAGCAAATTTATACTTGTTAAAGTAGGCATTCCTGTAACCATTCTCTTCTGCTGCATTTTTTGCATACTATCAAAGTTCAAGTGACCAAGTCTTTTATGTTAGACCCATGATTCTTCAACTACTGATGCCTTTCTTACTGTAGGTAATATGGATTCAATGGAAAGTAGAAAACATCTATTCCCTTTCATGACCACCCTTGCTAACACATTTGTAAGGCCCTCATCATCAAATATTATTGCCTTGTTACCCCTAAATAGGATGTAATATCCATTCTCGATCATCTTCCCTACACTCAGCATATTCTGTTCTAATCCTAGGACCAGCAACACTTCTTCTATATATTTCCTTCCTTGACTAGTATCAACCACAAGAGTTCTCTTGCCAGTAGCTCGCACTAGCTCACTAGAGCCCATCTTCACCTAGCATGTAATTTTTCTATCAATGTCTATCAGGTTTGCCTCTTATGAAGTCATGTGATTACTACATGCACTATCCACAAACCATACATCTTCATCTTTTACACTTGTTGCATGACAAGCATAAAACATTGTTCCTGTTGAGATATCTTCCTCTTGTGCATAGTTTGTTAATTGCTTGTAGTTATTGCGATTCTTTGCATTATGCCCAAACTGATTGCATTTATTGTATTTTGCCTTTCCTTTATACCTACAGACACCAAAGTGATATTTTTGACATACACCACACTTTGGCTTCACAACACTTTGATTACTGCTCCCTTGTCTATTTCTGTGAGATGAAGGAATTATTAGAACTTGCTGCAGTTTGTGATTCTAGTTTGAGCCATAAATGTTATGAAAGTTTCCACTTGATGACTAGTTTGTAGGTCTTCTTTCTTGCCCCTGCCAGCTTTGCTTTGTTTTCGAATGTGAGCCCTTGTTTCCACCATAAAATTGATTACTTCCCAATTTTAAGCTACTGAATGCTCTCTCAGTTCTACTTTGTTTCTCCCTCTCATCATATAAACCTTCTCTTCTATCAAACACCTTCACAAATGCTACTACATCATCAATTCTAAACACTTCAAGATCTCTTGTCTCTTCAATAATTAGGACAATAGATTTATATCTCCTACTTAGACTCATTAACAATTTTTGCTCTATCCTCGTTTCTATCACATCCTCACCAAGTGATTTGAGATTGTTAATCGTATAAAAAAACTTAGCAAGATAGTTATCTAGGTCTTCTTCATCTGTCATTTTCATATATTCAACCTTAGCTCGAATTGCTTGAAGTTTAACTACTTTAACCTTTTTATCTCCCCTGAATTTCTGTCTTTATAATGTCCCAAGCTCCTTTTGTTGTCTTCTCATTCCTTATTCTTGGAAAAAATTCATCTGTAATCGCTCTTTGAATGATACTTAGTGCTTTTACATTCTTAATCTTCATTTGATGAATTGCCTGCTTATATACTGCAACAAACTCATGCATTACACATGTTTGTATCCATTTGTAACAAACTTACAACTAACTAGAGAAGTCAATTTAATCTTCTCTTCTTACAATTGAGTTAGTTAAACTGAAAAAAATGCTGAATTGCTATTTTATTTAAAAAGAAAGCTGAAATGTCAATTACACAAGCAAAAATTATGGTCAAAGTAGTCTCGTTTCCAATAAGGTTATTGGTGTTTCTCAAAGGATATTTCAATGGTTCTGACCCAAACTGATCCTATGTTTGTGGTTGCATTAGCGGTTGCTCAATATATGGAATATATGATTTCTGTGGATTCTAGTGCTAGTTCTTGTTTAACTTCTCAAACTCCTACTATTAGAAGCAATAGGGTAAGGAAGGCTCTTATATTAGAACTCTAAAATGCAAAGTTGACGTATCTTGGACTCGAGGTACTAAAATAGGGGCAATTGATTGTGTGAATTGTGATGACCAAGGGTGTTTTATCGTTACTAAGACTGCGTTCCTTAATTGTTTCACATCTCCAAAACCTATGGAAGTTATTGTTGTCAAGGGTGTTAAACATTTCAAAAATAGAAAATTAAGAAAAGGATAATAATTAATGATGTCAAAAACACATGCTTAACCTAAATACAAAAGCACTATATAAGGAAACATACTATTCCACCTTTAATGAAGAATAAATAACCTAACTTGTTTATTATATAATCTCGGCATCTCCCCTCAAACTCATGTCGGCAGCTACAGTCATCGAGAGCTTTCCAAGTAGAAAATGAAATTGGGAAATTGAATACAACTTGGTAAAGACATCTACAATCTATAAAGAAGAGGAAACAAAAGGCAAAGTGATGATGTCATTCTTAAGATGATGATGAGTAAGGTGACAATTGATCTCAATATGTTAGTTCAGTCATGAAAAATTGAGTTGTGAGCAACTGAATAGAACTCTAGTTATCACAATACATAGGAGTGATATGAGGAAGAAAAACTCTCATATCTGCAAGTAGCCAACATAACCAAACAATCTCTTTGGACGTCATAGCACGATACTCAGTTTTGGTTGAAGATTGAGAAACATTAGATTGTTTCTTATTCTTCCATGAAATAAGAGAATCACCCAAAAAGATACAGAAACAAGTAACAAACCTGCAATTTGTGGGATCACTGCCATGTTAAGCATTAGAGTATGCACACAACTCGAAAGAAGAGCTGGATGAAAGTAAAGAGACTCTGAAACACTGTACCCCAAGGATATCACAAAATACAAAGAATAATTGCCCAATGAACGGAAGTAGAAGAGACAATAAACTGACTAATATGAATTGGATATGCAATATCAGGATGAGTAATAGTAAGATATACTAAGCTCCTAACAATAGTACAACATAACAACGTAAAGTAGAATCTAACAAAAGTAAACCATTAGAGAAAGAATATATGGCATTAACTTCAATGGGAGTATCCACACTCTTATTAACAATAATTCTAGATCGCTCAAGAATATCTCTAACTTCTTTTGACCTAAAAAGAAGATAACCTCTAGGTGAATAGGCAGTTGTAAAAACAACTTCTCCCAAAACTTAAGAGGAACCAAAACAACAAACAATAATAGAGAACAAGTAGTTTCAAAAATATGCCTATGTTTTCTTTCGGCAATGTCATTTTTCTTAAGAGTATCTATACACGAGATTTGGTGAACAATTTCTTTTGGAAATTGATTGTGTGATTTGTGATGACCAAGGGTGCTTTATCGCTACTAAGACTGTGTTCCTTAATTGTTTCAGCTCTTCAAAACCAATGGAATCTATTGTTGTTAAGGGTGTTAAACAATTCAAAAGAGAAAATTAAGAAAAAGATAATAATTAATGATGTCAAAAAAACATGCTTAATCTAAAATCAAAAGGGCTATATATAGGCTAAAAGCAAAGATACTATTCTACGTTTAATGAAGAATAAATAACCTAACCTATATATTATATATTCTTAACATCTCCTTTCAAACTCATGATGCGGTAGCTACAAGCATCGAGAGTTTTACAAGTAGAAATGAAATCAGGAAATAGAGTTCGTCTTGGTAAAGACATTTGCAATCTATAAAGAAGAGGAAACAAAAGGCAAAGTGATGGTGTCATTCTTAAGATGATAACGAGTAAGGTGACAATTGATCTCAATATGCTTAATTCATTCATGAAAAAACTGAGCAATTGAATAGAACTCTAATTATCACAATACATAGGAGTGAGATGAGAAAGAGAAACTCTCATATCTACAAGTAGCCAACGTAACCAAACAATCTCTTTGGTAATGGTTTTCATAGCAAGATACTCAGTTTCAGTTAAAGATTGAGAAACATTAGATTGTTTCTTACTCTTCCAAAAAATAAGAGAATCACCTAAAAAAATATAAAAATCAGTAACAGACTTGTGATTTATGAGAGCACGAGTAGTATCTACACACGAGATTTGGTGAACAATTTCATCTAAGGCCAATAACTCATAAAATTTATTAGAGGTGTATTCCCCATCCTGATCATAACTAATACATTTTAACCAATAAAAGTAAGATTCAGTGCTAGGTACGGAATGAGATAGTTATTGGAAGGGACACATGAGGTGTAATAACAGAACCAACACCTACTAAAGGCATAGGAGTGTCATCAACAATCATGACATGAATGGACAATGATGGGGACACAAACATAAAAGATGAACGATGTGGAGACATATGATGTAAAACACTAGAATCCTAGACCTATTCTAATTATGACATACGTGAAGAATTATGAGGTAATTGACCTACAGAAGAAGAGGTAGACATAGTTTATGGTTATAAGGGGAGAAAATTCTGAAACTACTCGGCTAGAGTACTAGGATCGATAAAGAAAACTGAGGAAATTGTTATTGCATTATGTGGTGGTTTATAACCCTGAGTTGGTTAATAAACATTAGATTATGGTTAGTTTCCAGGTTTCTATGATTGATTTTATTGTCTCAACTTAAGACACTGAGTTTTCTAATAAACCTTCTATTATAGAAACTGCACTCATCAAAAGCAACCCTTATGTAAGTCTTTTACTTATTACTGGAAAATCAATTGAAATGAGCTACTAACATAGAAGGATTAGAGAGAATGTCCTTTGTAGATGAAGAGTGGTGACGTATTTCTTCAGCCAATAGCTCACTACAAGTTTAATCAATAGAAGGGAGTGAGGAACGATGTAAAATTAAACTTCCCAGTCCTTCAAAGTCACTGCAAAGTATTGTTAAAAATTCTACCAATCGTTGTTGCTCTCTTCAATATAGGCACCCCGTGCCTTTAATTCTATTGATTCTGCAAGAGTCAATTGATTCCAAAGATCTTTTGGTGAAGAGCTCATATATCGTTCTCCAATTAATACTATTTTGCAAAATTCGATTGAGTAAATAATATTTCTGGATGATCCCATACTTCATTTGCTGTCTCATACTTTGTCAATTGTGTAATTATAGAATGGTTAACAAAATTGTTAATCCAAGTAGTAATCTTTGCATTGTTTGCTTCTCAAGCATTTATCAAAGCAACATAACCCTCATCAATATTTTGAGGTTTCACAGGAGTTCCATTAACATATCCCCTAATCATTTTACCCTTAAATAAAATTTCATCACATAATCCAATACGGATAATTCTTTTCATTTAACCTCGCACTCAGAGATTGAAGCAAATCATCTATTTTAGTAGCCATAATGAACATATGAAGAAAAAAAAGAGCAAGTAACAATAGAGTCGAAATACTAGTTTGTAGAAATCAAAGGGAAGGTGAAATACCATATTACAAAAAAACAAAAGGAATGTGAAATACCAGATTGCAGAAACTACTGAAGGGAATCTTGTGCTGATTGAGACTGATTGCTTGGAATTATTTAATGAGAACCTTCCCAATTTTGCTTCATGTGATACTATTGCTTTTGTATCGTTACAAGACATGAATCCTCAACATTCATCGTGTTCAACTTTAAGGGAATCATGCAGTGTACTTTACAACATGGCCAAGAAAGTATCTCAAAATTTATCCTCTGTAGAGTATTTAAATATAGTTCCTCCTAGGTTGCTATGTAATGTTATGGAGGAACATGTTTAGTTTTATACGAGCGGTTTACCCGCGCGATGCGGCGGGTTTTTTTATCTATATAAAAAATTGATTGTTTTTTTATGTATTGTATTTTATTATTTTAATATTTAGTTAGTATAATTATATTTAAGAATACTAATATGAATTTTTATCCTTGAAAAATCTAAAGTCATTTTTCCTCTCTCTCAATATATTTTTAGGCGATAATATTTAATAAATATTAGACATATCAGAAATAAAAAATATTGTATTTTGTTTTTAAAACATAAACTTAAGTTTTTTTGTGTGTTATAAATATTTATTGCCGTCTAAAAAGAACAGTCTAATGGAAACGGGAAGTGACTTGTATATTTTTTAATTTGATTTGTAGATAATGCAGGTAAATTTGCCAATATTTTTTTTTTTTGAGATATTTTTTTTTCCAGTAATATTAGATCTAAAATATTAAAAATAAAAATATTGGAAATTCCCCGCAAGTACTTTCAGACGACTGACTGAATCAAATAGGACAAGCGGGCGGGAACGACAGAAACAGAGTTGCAAACTGCTACTAAGCACATGCTAATGAATTGAGAGATAAATTCATAAACCTACTTAAATAAAAGAGCACAAAATTAAATTTTGAAGCCAATCCTTTTTTTATATAAGATTTATTAATCATTTTATTATATTAAATATAATTAAGAAAACATGATATGAATTTCTGTTCTTAAAAAAATCTTAGGTCATTTTTCCTCTTTCTTAATATATTTTTAGGTGATAATATTCAATAAATATTAAAACATATAATTAGTTTTACATATTTTAATTTGACATAAATATACAAATATACAAATATTTTTTATAAGATTTATTAATTATATTATTACATTAAATGTATGTAAGAATATTGATATTAATTTTTTTTAAGAAAAAAATCCTAGTTCATTTTTTTCCTCTCTTTATATATTTATAGGCGATAATATTCAATAAAAAAAAATTATGTTATTCCATTAATTCATTATATTATTATATAAAATGTATTTAAGAATACTGATATGAATTTTTTTTATTCAAAAAATGCTAGGTCATATTTTCTTCTTCCTATATATATTCCTATGCGATAATATTCAATAAATATTAGAATATATAATTAATGATAGACTAAAAATATTCAAGAAACTTTCACAAAAGATAAAACAAAAAAAAATAAAAAAAAATTAGCATTGCTATTACTGTCAAAACAATAAAAAAATTTAAATTATCCGGAGGGAAAAAATATTAACATAAGCTTAAGCAAGAAAAACAATTAAATAATAATAATAATAATAATAATAATAATAATAATAATATATAATTATTATTATTATTATTATTATTATTATTATTATTATTATTATTATTATTATTATTATTATTATTATTATTGTGTTAAGTACAAAATTAAAATTTGAAGACAATTTTTTTCTATGTTATCCAATTTATTCATTATATCATTATATTAAATGTATTTAAGAATATTGATATTAATTTTTTTTGTTCAAAAAATTGTAGGTCATGTTTTCTTCTCCCTATATATATTCTTATGAGATAATATTCAATAAATATTAGAACATATAATTCATGATAGACTAAAAATATTCAAGAAACTTTAACAAAAGATAAATCAAAAAAATAAAATAAAAATAAAAATTAGCATTGCTATCACTGTCAAAACAATTAAAAAATTTAAATTATCCGGAGGGAAAAAAATATTAACAGAAGAGTAAGCAAGAAAAACAATTAAATTATTATTATTATTATTATTATTATTATTATTATTATTATTATTATTATTATTATTATTATTATTATTATTATTATTGTGTTAAGTACAAAATTAAAATTTGAAGACAAATTTTTTCTATGTTATCCGATTTATTCATTATATCATTATATTAAATGTATTTAAGAATACTGATATTAATTTTTTTTATTCAAAAAATCATAGGTCATGTTTTCTTCTCCCTATATACATTCTTATGAGATAATATTCAATAAATATTAGAACATATAATTAATGAAAGACTAAAAATATCAAAGAAACTTTAAGAAAAGAAAAAAAATATATTATTGCCATTACTGTCAAAACAATAAAAATTATTCAATTATACGGAGAAAAAAAAACATTAATAAATGAGTAAGCAAGAAAAACAATTAAATTATTATTATTATTATTATTATTATTATTATTATTATTATTATTATTATTATTATTATTATTATTATTATTATTACTGTGTTAAGCACAAAATGAAAATTCGAAGACAATTTTTTTTTATGTTATCCGATTTATTCATTATATGATTATATTAAATGTGTTTAAGAATAATGATATTAATTTTTTTTTATATCCTAGAAACTTTAACAAAAGAAAAAAAAATCATTGTCATCACTGCCAAAACAACAAAAATTATTAAATTATACGGAGGGAAAAAAAAACATTAACAAAAGAGCAAGAAAGAAAAACAATTAAATTATTATTATTATTATTATTATTATTATTATTATTATTGTGCTAGGTACAAAATTAAAATCCGAAGATAATTTTTTTTTATGTTATCCGATTTATTGATTATATCATTATATTAAATGTATTTAAGAATATTGATATTAATTGTTTTTATTTAAAAAATCCTAGGTCATGTTTTCTTCTCCCTATATATATTTCTATGAGATAATATTCAATAAATATTAGAACATATAATTACTGAAAGACTAAAAATATCCTAGAAACTTTAACAAAAGAAAAAAAATAAAATATCATTGCCATTACTGTCAAAACAATAATAATTATTAAATTACACGGAGAAAAAAAAATATTAACAAAAGAGTAAGGTAGAGAAACAATTAAATTATTATTATTATTATTATTATTATTATTATGAAAGAAACAAAAATAAAAGAAGGACTAAAAAAATGCTAGAAACTTGAACAAAAGATAAAACAAAGACATAATATAAAAAGAAAAATAAAAATTATCATTGCTATTACTGACAAAAAAATAAAAATTAACAAATTATCCAAAGGGAAAAAAAAATTATCAAAGAAGCAAGTAAGAAAAAGAATTATATTATTATTATTATTATTATTATTATTATTATTATTAGTAGTAGTAGTAGTAGTAGTAGTATTATTATTATTATTATTATTATTATTATTATTATTATTATTATTATTATTATTATTATTATTATTATTATTATTATTATTATTATTGTGTTATATTTGAAATTCTAAAAAATAAAAGTATAAGGGCTGAAATGAAAATAAAATATAAAGGGATGAAAATAACAAATTCAAAGTTTAAGGGCTGAAATGAAAGTTAGATTTATTAACATTTTCAATTCAAGGACAAATTTGCAAAAATTGAAACTTCTGTACCGAATATATTCAGCCTTTTCAACCTAATCCGAAAATTAAAAGATGAAGGACCGAAGTGAAACGTTAACATTTCATTAATTGCAATCGAAGGACCCAATTGAACAAAATCAAAATTTATATAACTGAAATCAGTGCCATATACACAATTAAAAGTCAAGGGACCGAAATGAATTGATACAAAACTCGAGGGGCTCTTCTGCACTTTTACGTGCAGGAGAGAGAGAAACGGACCAACCGGCTTTAACCGGCCACCTCCGCGTCCACAGCCACCGTGTGAAGCAACACGCCGCACTGGGAGGAAGACCAAGAGGCGGCGAACCGGATTGGACGTCGGAAGACCATTTCCGGCCACCATATCACACCGCACGCGCCTCTTGAACGGGGCGTCGGGGCGGACATCGTCGAGGGCGTGCACCGCACGCGCCTGACAGATTTTAAAATATATATAAATAATAATGGTCAGTTACCGTTATGTCCCTGACCTTAATTAATATATTTTGTCTTATTAGGGGGCTAGAACCGATCTTTAGCCATTTAAAAAAAAACCATCGCGGCGGACCGGCTGGTTCGGACCGGTACGGACGCTGTAGCAATTACGCCCTTAACCCTCAGCCGAAAAGCGCTATTTTATCTTATTACAGGGGCTAAAATCGTTACTACTACTTGTTCATAGGCGGAAAAAAACAAAAAAAAAGGGTGGAGCGAACTTCAGCGCAACGCACGGAGGACAAAGCTTCATGCGATTCTGTGTGAACAATGTTGTTTACTGTTCAAATCTCCGTTTTCTTTTAGTTATTTGTTAATGTACATGGTTTTTTTAATGCATCCTTTTATCACTTTTGTTTTAAAAAAAACGTATGACTAAAACACATTGCATTCTGAATATTGTTGATATCCCAAGAAACATTGAACTTTTTAGAGTATTTGCAAGCTTCAAAGGTTAACTGGCCAAACCCTAGAATTTAATCAAAATCCCTAAAACCTAATTAGCTTCAAAGTTAACTTCTTAGGTATAACCGCTTTACATGATCAAAGGCTGCTAGTATGGTGACGCTTTAATTTTAGGTGAGCCTAAGCAATCTATCATCAAAACTAATGTTCTTGTTCAGAATACTATTTTATACAATCAGCGGTATGAATAGCTTTTTCAAACAGTTAAAAACTTAAAATTGGCAACTACCTAATTGAAAAAAAGGGGAGATTGCATGTTAGATGACACCTCAAGATAACATGCCACACGACAGTCTTCTGTCACGTCGCCTGAGCTGTTCTTGGCAACAGCCCACTTTATCATGCACGACCACTTTAGCATCAAAGCAAAGCAATAAAGACAAACAAAATCTGACAGGAGATTTAAGACAAACGAATTTTGGAACAAAATCTGACAGGAGATTTAAGGTGTTAACTGTTACATATTCAGCGTATAAAATATCTTTAAGTGGATATCAAGCCAACTAAGCAACAACTCACAAGACCTTATTAACCGAGAAAAAAATCATCTAACTTGAAAATTAAAAATAAAACTAATAAAAAAACCCAAAAGAAAGAATAAAGAGAAAAAATAACAGAAATATTAATTTTTAAGTGATCATAAATACAAATTAAAATTTAAGAACTAAATTTTTCAAAAAAATATCACCTCAATAAATAAGAAAATAAGAAAATAATAAAAATTTAAAAATCAAAGCTAAGAGTACAAATATATAAACATGCACAAAAATAGAGGCTATTTAGGAAATATAAAAAAATAAAGCAATTAAAATAAAAAATTAAAAGTATAGGGGCTAAAATAAAAACCAAATATATTATCAATTTCAATTAAAGGACAAAATTAAAAAAAAAAATTGAAACTTCTATACCGAATATATTAAGGGATTTTAAACCAATCTGGAAATTAAAAGAATGAGGATCAAATTGAAACTTAAATATATAATCAATTTTAATCGAAGGACCCAATTGAAACAAATAAAACTCACATAACAGAAATAAGGACCTTACAGCACCATTAAGAGATCAAAGGGACTGAACTGAAACGGCAATAAAACTGGGAGGTTTTTGTGTAGTTTGGCATGTAGGAGAGAGAAAAGGGAAAAAAAATGTTCAACCGACCACCGTCACGAATCCGACCATTGTGGGTCACGCTGCGCCACACCAGGAGGAAGAGTACACGGCAGCGCATCGGGTGAGACGCCTGATGGATATTTATCGCCATCAGACAATGTCGCACGCACCATCCGTAGTGGGCATGAGGCTAAATATTGTCGAAGCATGTTTCACACGCGCGCATAGTATTCAAAGGAAAAAAAATTGTAAATTATTGGAACACTCCTAGAGCCAAATCTTCAAATTTGTCTTATTGGGGGGCTGATTAGTATGTAGACATTTTTAAAAAACGTGAAATATCCAAAACACAACCGCATGTAAGCCATGGTTTTTGTCTTATTGGAGGGCAAAAGCGTTATTTTACTGTGCAATGGTATATGCAATTACCGAGGCATGCCCCTGACTACAACTGTTTTTTTCTTTTTTTAGGGATAAAATGGTTATTTTATTATGTAAAAAAATATAAAAAAATCAAGAAATTGGTGCCTCGACCGAACCGAACCAACATGAAAACCGAACCGACCCAAAAACACACTATTACAATCCCTAGTGTTTCACTGACATGTTACAATGAAACACTGACCTCTTTTATTTTATTTTATAAAATATTTATCTTGAATGTTCAGTCAGTATAAGAAACAAGTGCTAACTCATGAGCTTTGTAAAGATTTTATCCATGGATAATCTTCAAATGTCATTGTGGCAATGTTATAGGTGGTTTAATTTTGGTATTTTTCTTTTGGATTTGAAAAAAAAAATCTTCTAAAAAAATATAATTTATAGGTCTAGATGAATAAAATTTCTGTTTTCCATGTTTTTGTTCAAAAGACTATTTTATACAATCAGCGATATGAATAGCTTTTTCAAAGAGATAAAATTGGCAACTACCTGATTGAAAAAAAGGGGAGATTGCATGTTAGACGACACCTATTAGGATTCAAAGCACAGCAATACAGACAAACAAAATATGACAGGAGATTGAAGACACAAACGAATTATGGGAGCAAATATGCTTTTGCTAAACTGAAAATTGACGTGGTCCATAAATTCATGTCATGTTCAGACCATGTTGATTAATCAAGCACGTGGAGAATAGAAAATCACGAGAACCTTTCCACCAAAGCCATGGGCATGTCCCGATAATTATAAATTATAGTAGGGTTCATCTTGATTTACAAAACCTAAACTTTTTCTCTTGCTAGGTTCTGTGTATTTTCGGTTAAATATATATCTTGCGGAAGTCATATATTATAAGTCAAATTTTGCTTTCTTCTATGAACGAAATACCTTGGACTTTACCAAAACCATGTTCAATAAACTAGATTTTAAATTATTGAATCAACTAGGATAAAACATGTTCTAAAAGCTGCTGTTGAACTGCAAATTGAACAGTTGTTTCAAACTTTCACGTGGTCCCATATTCATGTCATGTTTACAGGGTTAATCATGTCACGTGGCCGAAATATACTAGTTTTGTTCTGTCTGTTTTGTTTTGTCTAAATAGTATTTTTTTTGGCTGAGAGGGGGCTGACGGGGAAGGAAGAAACTCGAAAGGGAATGAGATGTGACTGGGAGTAGTTGGCGGGAGAGGGGAGAGGGGAGATGGGCTGCTCCGACAGTGATTGTGGAGGAGAGGCGGTTGCAGCCTGAGAGGAGACAGTGAGGGCGACGGTTGTAGCTGCAGCTTGGTGAAGAAGAAGAAAACGTGGAGGGGCGTAGCCGCCGAAGAAGGGAAAAAAAATTAGGTTTAGGGTTTTTGTGGGGAGTTTATTACAAAAAAATTATTTTTCTCCTCCTCTTTTTACATGATTTAACACATGTATATATAGTAAAAAATATGTTTTTCTGGTCCCAACTTTTCTTTTTTAATTTTGTTCCATGTTCCAAGTTATTTTTAAAATTTCGGTTTTAGTTTTTTTTTTTCAAAACAAAAAAAATAATTTGGTCAAAAATTGGGTAACAACAATGGGATAGATGGAAAAGATAAAGAATTCTTGTTCTTTATTAATATAAGAGGGGGAATAAGAATTGTTACCTAATATTATGGTCATTAAGAAATCTAATAATCTATGAGGATTTGAGTAGGGTAACTGATTATGTATAGAGAAAACATATCATCCCTAGTACATCTTACATAAAGTGATCTGTATTGTTTGTTTATTTTATATAAAATAAGATATTGTTGTGTTTTTCAATAGTTGGTTAGTCTACGAAAAGTATATATATTTATTTATTTTTTGGGGGGTTTATTATTATTATTCTATTCCATTATGAAATTTTAATTTATATTGGTTACATTGCATTTTATTTTTAAAAATCTCTTTCTTGTTTTTTGGTCCCAAGGTTTTGATTTGTTGCAGTTTTGTTATTTAATTAGAATTAATTGTATATATTATTTTTTATTTTGGCACTTATTCTTTTAAATTTTTATTTAGTATTGATTCTTTTGGTTTTTCCGGTCATTCTTAGACAATGTTTATTTTTTATCTATATTTATTCATTTATACTTTTACTTTTTGTTTTTAATATTTATCATTTTATATTTGATTGAGGTTTTATTTTTATTCGGTTAAGTTTTGAAATTTTAATTTATGTTGGTAATCATTTTAAAATTAATATTGCTCTTTTTTTCTCTTTGTTCCTTTTTTTTGTGTTTTCTGTTCTTTTTATCTTTTTTTCGGATCAGATGATTTTATTGTTTGCGCAATGATAATTTTAGTGATTATTTTTTTATTTTCTTTTTGTAAAAATATTTTTCTTTTTTTTATTCTTCAGGCCAATTTAATGATTTTAATTGTTTGGGTAGTAATGTTAATAATATTTTTAAATGTTATAGTAATGATAATGACAGTAATGTAGGGGTGAGTTTTCAATTTATTTTTTCTTCTTTTTGGAGATAGAAATTAACTATTTATTTTTGTTATTTGATTATTACTGGAGTTTTTATATTTTATTTGTTGAGTTTAATTTAAATTGAATTATAAAATAAATTTATCTTAATTTATATTTTTGTATTGAAAAAAATATGGTAGTGCCCGTGACTTGTCACGGGGGCATCGGCTAGTATATACATATTGAGCGTAAAAATGGAGAAATGCCTCTAGTCTTGGCGAGTGCTCATGTTACTGAAGGTTGCCCTTCCATTCTTTCTGAAATTTTCATAATTATTAGATTAATTAATTTCAATAAAATTTCAACAAAAATGAGAACATCATCACACTGTATGCTAGTTTCCGTTCTTCCATTTATGACAGGGAAACGTGTGAAAAATCACACACTCCAGAATCTCCTTTATTTTCTTCTCCCTTGCAAAAGGATAGGAAAATAGTTGAGTTATTTGGAGTAACTCCAATGACAAGAGCTATTTTGGAGAGTCAAATTTTTAAAATAGTTTTTTGAATAGTGTATATATGATTTTTTTTTTTTTTGATATGTGCTTCAATAGTAAAAGCTATTTTGGAGAGCCATTTTTTTATATTATTTTAAATATAGTGTAATTATTTTGTATGTAGTTTAATTATGCAATTAATTATACAATTAATAAAAGTAAGTTATATAATTAAATAATTGCTTTTTAAAAACCCTCCAACAATATTTTTTTTAATTATATTTAAATTAAAAAAATGAATTTAAATATAATTAAAAGACCTGCAATATTTAAGATTTGAATTTTAAGCTACTTATTGTATGTTTTTTTAAGTAATTGTATGTTTTTTTTATAATTATTGTATTTGAAATTAATTAATGTTATTTATTGTCTTAAATTAATAGGATTTTTTTTAACTTTTTTTTTATGATAACTATTTTTTATACTAATTATTATTGATAATAATAATAATAATAATAATAATAATTATTATTATTATTATTATTATTATTATTATTATAAAACCCCCCGTAAAAACCCTACTCTATTACTATTATTACTACTACTACTATTATTATTATAACCCCCCGTAAAAACCCTAAAAACCCTATTTTTATTATTAGTAGTAGTAGCAGTCAGTATTAGTATAAAAGCCCCCCAGTAACCCTACTGCCCCCCACGCATCTCCCTCTCTTTGCTTGCTTGCGCCACCCACAAATCTCCACACATCTCATGAATCTCATTCTGTTGAGCCACTGGTTTAACAAGATAAAAAGTTGGCGAGGGCGGAGCTACTTGGGGTGCCACTGCCAGAAAACTCACCCAGTGACCAGAGTCCACGGTGGAAGCATCAGACTCATCACATTCTGGTATGGGGATGCAAGGGAGGAGAGCTGAGCCTGGGATGCAAGGGAGGAGAAAGCAATGAATATTTTTACTTATTTTATGTGTTTGGCTTTTTGGTTTGAAGTGCTAGAAATAGCACCGAAGATGAGAAATGGCTATTGAAATGGCTTACCGATTGAGTATATACAGTAACAAATAAATACCAAAAAGTACATTATTTTAGCTTTGCCTCTTCGTATAACTTCTCGGTTCCAGTTGCTCTTAAACCTGATTCGCCAAATCTTGGCCCAAAACAAAGAAAGCTAGGCCCACTAGAACACAATTTGATCTTCTTCAAATCCCACTAGAACACAATCCAATTACACTTATGAACAAGTGTCATTGAATTCAAATGTTGAGGTTCTTGGTGCATATAAATTGGAGAGGAACTTGAATATCCACATTGGGAATCCAGCTGTTCCATGCCAAGCTTTTCTTATTATGAGATTTTAAGAAACTGTCTGTTGATTTTTCCATCAGGGAGCTGCATTTTCCTGATTCTTTCTGTTCAAACTGGATGCCTGATTTAGGAGGGCGTGCTAATTATGGAGGAAAATTGTAGCGTATATAAAAAACTATAGTCAATAATCTTTTACTTTGAAACAGTAGTCTGATCATGCAAGTCCTTGTTACTAGATTCATGTTATGAAAATAACATAACTGTAATTATGTTGGTAATCAACTACCTGCATGCAAGCCACTTCCAATGTGCAAGACTTAGGGAAGTCAAATCCAAAATTAGTTAATTTACAAATTATTAATTGTCAGCAAAAGGGTTTGAACAGGATATTTCTATCCTTGCTACTTAATTCCTCTTCCCAGTTCCTTTATTTACAGTGTACAGTTTTGTTTTATCGTATCCTTTGGAACCTTTGATGTTCTGGATATTTGAAACTATCTCTTACTATTGTATTTGTGAAGATTTTAATATTATACAGATTATCTTGTGATTCTAGTGTTCTGCTGTCAATATTGGTTCGTTTTCTTCTATTCTTTCCTCCCTGCTTGGTACGCAGTGGGGGGGAAAGCGGCAACCTCTCTTTCGAAGCTAGCAGATACAGCTCGTCCCAGTGCAGTGGCTGCAATTAGGCTTTCAGGCGTAGAAATTGTTGAGAATCATTTTATCTAAAAATTTAAATTGTTATGTGAGATTTTAAAATATAATTTATATTGTTTTCTAACACATCCCCTTTTAGTAAAAGATTTTTGGGTTTAAAAATTACACAGACTCATACTATTTTATGCTTGATTTTTTTATCAAATAAAATGAGGATGTTGAGATTTGAACTTGTGACCGCTGGGTCAACACATCTCTAATATCATGTTAAAGAACCATTTTATCTAAAAACTTAAGTTGTGAAGTAAAATTCTAAAATATAATTTATATTATTTTTTAATCAAAATAAAATAAGTGATCTTACAATTAAGTGATTTGAGGTGACAATCAAATTCTCATGGCAACCCTTTGCTTATCATTAATTCTTTTCATAAATTGTTCCCCTTTCCCAGTGGTCCAAATCCCGGTAAAGAAATTTTTTTTTTCTTGAGCGTATGGTATAAACCACGCGGTGTCCTAGACACTGGTCCAGACTAATCCACGTTCGCACCAGGTGAGCCCTGAAGGGGTAAAAATGCTCCCCAAATAGTCAGCTTCATACAAGAGTATGGATTGAACCCCTGACCTCTCTTAAAAGACTGTGATATATTGATGCTAGGGTGGAGTGTAAAAGTTCCATGAGGATATATAGGTCCTTTAGTTGTTTGTTGTGTCTATTTATGTTTTATAGATGTCTAACTAGCTTCCAATGACATTAAAGTCTTTTCACAAAAAAAACATTAGTCATTACTAAATTAACCTGAGGCAAAAAAGTTTTTTTCCCATTCTTAACAACTAAAATATTCTAGAAAGCAAAAAAAAACATAAAAAAAATTGGTCATAAGAGCCATTTTTGTATTTTTCACAAATGATTTTTTTATATTATAATAGTAGTTGATGAACAATTTGGTATTTTACGAAATATAAAAAAGTAATAAATAATTAAAAAATAATATTATAATATTAGTTGAAAAAACCATAATACCCTTATTTTTTTTTAAAAAAAAATAGTCAATGTTTTTTTTTATTATTAATTAAGTTTATAGGTGATTTGGTATTTGATTGATAAAAAAACAAAAAAGAGCAGGTGAGTGAGAGACAGTTGTACATTTCAAGCAATGTGCATAATATATTTTGGAATCCAAAAATATCATTTCATTGTATCGTTGGAACATCATTGTGTCATCTTTCCTATTGAGTGACATGTGTTGGCATTGGTGATCTCATTTGTTGCCAATGGATTTTTTTTCTTCTTTTCTCTTTCTCTATTAAAAATTATAATTTGATTCTCTTAATTGTTGGTATTCCAACTTATGTTCTTATTCTTTTTTATTTCTAATATTTGTCTTGGTCATTATATAGAAGTTTTTTTTTATTTCATATATTCAATCTCAATTTATCAAATACTATATTTTATAATTAGGTCCTTATTCTTTTGAATTCTAATGTCTTTTTTCTTGGTCTTTTTATAAAAAAAATATTCTTTTTTTATTTGATCATTCAATCAAAATTGATGCTACTATGATTTAAATTTGTTTTTTATTCAATAAAAGTTATTATTCCGCTTAATTTAACCTTTCAATAAAAAAATTAAGTTTGTTTTTTATATCAATTTTGAATCTCATTATTTTGATTTTTATATGTCATTTTGTAAATTGATTTTTTTCTCTAAATTACCTTCAATCTAATATAAAATTTATTTTGTATTTTAATTTTGATTCTTATTCTTTAATTACAATTTCTTTTAATCCTTTATATAATTTTAATTCTTTATTCAATTTCATCTTTTAATATTTAATTGATTAAGAATTTAACTTCATGTATTTTTTTCAAATAGGTAGCTTCAAGTCTAATGGCCCGAGTTTAGGGGTTTAAAAAGTTAATATTTTCTTTTAAAAAGAAGGGCTTTATATTTTTATTTTTCTATCAAATTAATATGATCTCGTGATGTAGGTTGTGAGTTTGGTGAGATATCATGAGTTGACTAGGCTTTAATCACAAAGATTGCAAGTTTATAATGCTAATTTAGATTAATCATACCCTTTCTTTTATGTGTTTTTTTACCCTATTGTTTGTCTCATTTTGAGTTTTGGTTTACTCAAGTTATCCCAATCACCTTTCTTTTTAAATCTAATTCATCTAGTACTATTTTTGTCTTATCTAATTGCAATAAACTCAACTTAGTCAGGCTTATAACTTGAATCATTTTTTTATCTTATCCTTTAAAATTCATTTTTTTTAAAAAAAAAACTTCACTACGTTTCTTACTTTTTATTGGATTATTTGTTTGCATGATAATACTTGTAATTTTTAACAGCTTATCTAATTTTGTTGACATTTTTTTTACCAAATTCTTCTTCTACATTTTGATTTTTAATATTGATAATCATTAAGAAAATAATTCAATTATGTTTCTATGATATGATTTTTTTTAAATTAAATGTTTTGTTTGTTTAAATCATTTTCGTATGCTAATATCAAAAATAATTTTAAAAAATAAAAAAAATATCATTTTGATGTATTTTTAAATGAAAAGTATTTTCAAAAATAACTTTAACTACAATCTCAAACAGGCACTAAGATACTCGTATAAAAAACATTCTGAAGAGCCAATCTCAAATTAATAGCCCACCCAGAGAACAGTCCCTAAACTCTTGTAAGAAAAAATAAAACCTCTTATTGCATCTTCAAAATTCAAATAAATATTTATCAAGTCAAAGAAATCTATTGGAAGGCAAATTGGAAGTCATGATGTAATTGGAGAAACAACTTAAATTTTGCTCTAGAAGCTAATTTGGGGCTAAATAGAATACCATTACATAAAAAGGTTTATTGACTATAAAGCACCAAGCTTGTATATTCATGGAAGGAGAGAAAAAAGAATAAAGAAAAGCCTCATTACATCTAACGTTATCTTTAAAGGAAGATGATACAATGGTGGTTTCAAAGATAAGGTGCATGTTATTGTTTTATTATTATTTTATATATTGGCTCAAAAAACAAATTATTTCTAGACTAACCTAATAATAACAGAAAAACTTATTGTGAAAATAAAAATAAAAACCCTCGAGGCTAGTTTTAATTCTTTAGCTTCAATTGTATGAAGTCAAATATCAAATTGTTCATCATTTAATCTAATAATCATAAATATATATATATATATATATATATATATATATATATATATATATAAATACTCATTTAGACCTTTTTTTTTGTGCTTCCAATAACATTTTTTATCGTTTCATTGTTCTACTAAAATGTAAAAAAAAATTATTTCTCACCAATAAATCTAATAATAACTAATGTTCCTTGTAAAAAATTTAAATGCCTTCAATGGCTAATTTTAAGGGCCTGTTTGGGAATGCGGTTACGGTTACTTTTGAAAGTACTTTTCATTTAAAAATACATCAAAATGATATTTTTTTTATTTTTAAAAATTATTTTTGACATCAACACATCAAAATGATTTAAAAATACTAAAAATATTCATTTAAAATGAAAAAAAAAACAAATTTTGAGCAAACAGCAATACAACCATATAAACAAATAGGCTCTAAGTACAAGTCCAACGCATGAGCCATCAGGAGAGCCGAAGGCAAAAAAGTGTCCTTTTGGCATTTTTGCTCAATTTTTTCAGCTCCAACGGCTGAGCTATCAAAGCAGCCAAAATGGCTCTTCCCTCCTTCGAATGCTATTTGTAGCATGTTGAACCAAAAAAACCATAATAAACACGGAGACACTGGTGATGAAAGAAACACAAAAAAAGAATTAAAAGACAAATGAAACACCCATGCTGAAAAAACTGATAAAAAGAATGGGGGGCTTGATGATAATTAACAATATGAATGAGATCTGAAGGTGGGATTTTTGAGGAACTGAGTGAGAGCACAGGCGAGGAAGGCAGAGAGGAGAGGAAGGTTGTATGGTAAAAGAGCACAGGCGAGGAAGGCACAGGCGAGGAATGATGAAGAGGACGATGTGGTGATGGTTTGAGGCCCAGTTCTTGATGAAACCAAATCTCAGAGTTGTTGTTTCTCTCTATCTCTTGACCTTGGGAGGGAGGGAAATGAAGAGGGAGGAAGGAAGTTAGACCATTTCTTTATCTGATTAATTTGATGGCATTCCAGCCACCCAGATCCCTTTTTTATTTAATAAAAAAAATTATGACCAGTGCTTTGTTTGGGAATATTTTTCTTAAAAAAATACGAAAGTAAATTAAAAATCTTGACAAATAATACTATGTTTTTTTTTAAAAAAAGAAATGGAATAATATACTTTTATTTTGTAACGTTTTAGAATAAAAATATTTTCTGAATGCATTAATTTAATATTAACTCTACGTTAATTTGATTGAATCATCTGTAATGGAATATATGTTAATTAATTATGAAAGAACTTATTGATTATTTGTTAATGTGTTATATTTATTTTTAACTTTTTCTAACACTCAAAATTTCAAATTTCAAATATTCCTGATCTTTTAATTATAATTAATTTTTATTTTATTTTTTTAATTTAAATATAAATGTAAATAATATTTTTATTGTTGGCAGGTTTCTCAAAAGCAATTATTTAATTATATAAATTATTCCTATTAATTGTATAATTAAACTATATACAAAATAATTAAATTTTATTTAAAATAAGATTAAAAAACAATAGCTCTCCAAAATGGCTCTTTACCATTGGACTGCAAATCGACTCAAAAGCTATTTACACACTATTCAAAGAGCCATTTTTATGATTTGATTCTCTAAAATGACTTTTATCATTGGACTTGCTCTAAGTATTTTTTGGGGAAGAGCAAAATCATGAAAATACTATTCATTGAATATACCCACCTCATGTGATGATGCTAAGAATATACCCGAGTTGGTTTTCCAGCATCACAGCTATATTTGTGTTTTTATATTATTGAAAAACCACATTTTGGATAATAATTTGAGGAATAAATCTATCTTGATCGACAGTGTTGAGCTTTTATTAAGGTATTATTTGGTATTTATGAATTTTTTAAGTTTTAATTTATTATTTTGATACACTAATGTAATATTAAATATATATTATTTTAATATATTTTCAAATAAAAAATACTTTAATAACTAATTTCTAACATACTACCATAAAACTAGATATAGAAGTAGATGAGGAGGAGAAAATGAATTTATTTTCACACATTTGCTGATAAAGGGTTTTTTTTTCTTTCATTTAAATTGCTAGCATAACTGCATAGTTAGTTCTTCAATGTTCTCTTTATTTTTACTAATAAACTCCTGTGCTTTTAATTTATATATATAATAAATTCCTGTGCTTTTAATATATATATATATATATATATATATATATATAAAATATTCAGAAGGCGTATAATGTTTTTGCTTGTTGGATGTTTTATTTTATATTTTGTATTAATTCATTCATTAAATGTTTATCACAAATAATAACTCAACTGAAAATAAAAATAAGAAGAAAAAAGAAAAAGAATACGTTACAAGGCCAGAATCCACACAATGTCTTATCCAAGTTCGCTGCCTTCCAAAACCCCCCGCGCAGTCTTTTAGCTGTTTTGTCTATCTGCATCCACTCTCTTTTCTGCCATGAAAAACTCCACCTCATGCTCAAGGTCAGCCCATCTCCCTCCCTCTACCTCCATTTCTCTCTGTGTTTTAAGTTTTGTAGCCTTTAGAGCCCCTTGTAATGCTCATTTTCTATCTACTAACATAGGTTGATATTTGATATTCATGCTTGTTTTCTTCCCTCAATTCAAGTAAATATTTTATTGCTAATTTTGTAAATGCTTCTTTTCTATTCTTCGTTTAGAAATCAATGTTTTCTTTAGTAATTGAAAAGCTTCAAGTAGTAGAAAGTTTCGCTTTCTGTGTAATTTGAAGGAGGAGATGGACAGTGCATATCTAAGCTAATGATGTGTCTAATCTATACATAGCTAGAGGCCTAGACCGAGGCCATAGCACACCAATTTTGGATTTATTGGTGAGTTATTCATGCATGTTTCTTCCATTACTGTAATGGGTTTTGTCATAAACTACATGCTTTATAGGAAAATCAAGATTTTCTCTTTAGGGTCACTTATGTTGGGTAATATGTGTTAGAACATGAAAAGACTTATCTTTGACCTTCATCGAACCGATTTGAGATTGAGTTGAATGGTTCTTTGATAATATTTGAATTCGAGTGAAGGAACAAATTGATGACTTCCGTTATTATGACTCCTAGTAGGCTGGATGGTTTACAGATGTAGAAAGCATAATAGTGCATGAATAATAGAACTTGATCCTTCTCAGATTGAAATTGAAATTACAAAGACTGAAGGATGGCATTGGCGGCAAACTCATTTTGTCTGTCCCAAGAACACTATATTAGCGGCAGTTCTTTCGTTGCCAAGTCAGGACTTGCAGGTGATGTCAGGTTTCATAGGCAACAGAGGCTTCATTTCCACGGGGAAGTTGTGTTGAGATTTTGGCCAAATAGCAGAAAGTTGAGATACATTCAGTCGATAAGGTCTCATAGACATCAGTATGGGGGAGTGATAAGATGTTCAAATCAGCTTTCAGGTTGGACTAAGAAGTTTTCTCCATTGTGTATCTCTAGTAGTACAAGTATGCCCAAGGTAAACTCCCGAATGATGTTAGCATATTTTGTTTTCAATGTGGAGATAATTAATAAACCATTTCATTTCTGACCTTTGTTTTGTTTAATTTTTGCCTGGGATTTGTCTTCAAGGCAATAGAAAGACTTAATTTTGTGGTATTGAGTGTGACAAATGCCCTGAAAGAAAGAAACAACTTGTTGTGCTTGAAACTGGCTGGCATACTACTATGTGCATTTCTGGTCATTCCATCAGCTGATGCCGTTGATGCTCTCAAAACTTGTACCTGCTTATTGAAGGAGTGCAGGTAATCCAAATCGGTTAAAAGATTTTTCAGAATTGGTTATTAGGATCATATCATGTAATTTCTTGCTGGGTAAAATTCAATGGTAACCAAAGGGTCCACTGCACTGCTGGCCAACATATCAATGTAGCTAACTCTTCTAATTTAGAATGTTTAACTGAAGCTATTTTCAGAGCTATGTGCTTGGGATTACCCTTACTGTTTTTTGTTTGTCAGAGCTTCTAAGTTAAGAAACAGAACTAGTGGTAAAAAACTTCTTTTGAGTTGTTTGGATTGCAGAGTAGATCAAATATCAGACACCATGAAGTGTTAGAGAACAATGGAATAGAATAAATCTAATAGAAATTAATTTCTTTCTTACATTTCATTGTAAAATATCCTTAAAACCTGATTTAACATTTTATGCAGGATATATTTCAGTAATCTTTATGTTTGTGTTTTACGGTGGCCTAGTGCTCTGCAATTTAGAAGATACACTAGTATAAGAATGGTTTAGGTTAGCATTTTATGCTGGCAAAAGAGTTAAGTTTGATATGGAGATGGTGTGGTATTGGTGGGAATTAATTTCTGAAAGTTTTGGTAGCATAGAGCTCTCCATCATCATTGACTTCTACTTACCAGCTTGTTATTTGTCAGGCTAGAATTGGCGAAGTGTATTGCAAACCCATCTTGTGCAGCTAATGTTGCTTGCCTCCAGACATGCAATAATCGGCCTGATGAGACTGAATGCCAGGCAAGTTCTGTTCATTTTCTTAACATGCTCAAAGATACAATTGCAGAAAGAATATATGTAAGCAGAATGCTCACTAACAGCATTAGTTTTTAAGGGAAACAGTGCACCTGACCTGCAGGCACTGTATACAGTGCAGCACAGGCAAGGGGTGACATCGATTTTATAACAAACAAACCTCGCTGTCAGCTTAAGCTTTTGAAGTAATTGGTTGTCTAAAAACCTGGTTCTACCTTATACCCGGTTAGGTAAACTATAGTATTCAATGAGTAACCCTCCTTTTGTTATATTTTGCAGATCAAATGTGGTGACCTATTTGAAAACAGTGTCGTCGATGAATTCAATGAGTGTGCAGTTTCACGAAAGAAGTGTGTACCTCGGAAGTCTGATGTTGGGGAATTCCCTGTCCCTGATCCTGCTGTTCTTGTCGAGAACTTTAACATGGCAGATTTCAGTGGGAAGTGGTTCATCACTAGTGGCCTAAATCCTACTTTTGATGCTTTTGACTGCCAACTGCATGAATTCCACATAGAATCCAACAAGCTTGTTGGAAATTTGTCATGGAGGATAAAAACTCCAGATACTGGCTTTTTCACTCGATCAGCTGTGCAGAAGTTTGTGCAAGATCCAGAGCATCCTGGAATACTCTACAATCACGACAATGAGTATCTTCACTATCAAGATGACTGGTAATTGCGTCTTCCCATTCTTCTTTCTTATGTTGTGTTTTTTTATATCTTATTATGGATTCAAGCTAAACCGTTGGAACTACTTTCCTGAAAAAATATAATGCTTACTCCCATTTAGCATCAGACACTAGATTGATTAATAATTACTGTTTATCATAATTATTTCTCCAGGTATATTTTGTCATCGAAGATAGAAAATAAACAAGATGATTATGTATTTGTGTACTACCAAGGCAGAAATGATGCATGGGATGGATATGGCGGTGCAGTTGTGTACACAAGAAGTGCAGTTCTACCAGAAAGCATTGTGCCTCAACTTGAGAAGGCAGCAAAAAGCGTTGGAAGAGACTTTAGCAAATTCATCAGAACAGATAATACTTGTGGGCCTGAGCCTCCACTTGTAGAGAGACTGGAGAAGACTGTGGAGGAAGGGGAGAAAACTATTATCAAGGAGGTTGAAGAAATAGAAGAGAAGGTAGAGATGGTAGGGAAGACTGAGTTGAGCTTGTTCCAGAGATTGACAGAAGGATTTCAAGAACTCCAAAAAGACGAGGAAAATTTCTTAAGAGAATTAAGTAAAGAAGAGATGGATCTATTAAATGATCTGAAAATGGAAGCAGGTGAGGTGGAGAAACTCTTTGGACGAGCACTGCCTATAAGGAAATTAAGATAGAATTATTCTTAGAAGGACATTTTTGTTAAAACCATCATATATATTGATAGATTCTTCGTATTTTTCAAAAAATAATATTATTTCATGCCTCTTATTCTTTGAGAAATGTATAGCTAAAATTATTACTACACTTTCTCTGATTCCCTTTTTTTGGTCCTCTTCCTGCTGCGTTTTGTTTTTTCCATTTCGTTCCCTAAAAGTCAATGCTACCTATTCTAACTTAACTGTCTGAATATAACTTAAGTTTTCTGGATTGGAACAACGAATGCATTAAAAAATAAACCAATTTTTTTTCAAATTTATATAACTTTGCAGCTTACATCACAGCATTAAATGCTATCATTACTCGAAAGAGTAAAACAATGGCCAGCCTAAGCAACCGGAAGGAATAACAGGTCATTAAATCCTCCTTGAGACTCAAATTCAAGAGTGACTAAAGCTAGTAGCAATAGGTATAACAATCACTAGAATGATTATCAGAAGAAGAATAATCCCAATGCACATCCACTTCCTGCTGTTCTTCTGGTAACCTTTAGCACCCTTGAGCTCTTTGGTGCCATCCTTCACATAATGGCTAGCATTCAACACATGGTGCTCGATATCATCCATCTGCTCCCCCTGCGCCTCCACCATCACTGCCATGTCCATGAACACCTGGTGCAGCTCCAACAAGCTCTTCTCAATCTCTTTGGCAGCATCGTGTCTGTCCTGAATCTCCACCACAGTCTCCAGCACCTTCCCCTTCCCATGCTCCTGAATTGCACGTTTCAAGAACTCCTCACCCCCGCTACCATCAGAGATGATCTTATCAATGACTTCCTCATCTGGGTACTCTCCGGTGACAGTGAAATACCTCCTACCAACAGTATCTTTGTACTCCGTCATCATTTTTTGCCTTAGACCTTGAAAATCCATCATCAGCTCCTTCAGTTTCTTGCGCAGGCCATTAGTAACGGCAATCCTTGTTCTGTAAATCGGAGTTCCTTCCTTGTACCCTGAGAGGCGCCTGTTGGCAGCATTTGCTCTGTCCATTTCTTCAAGCTGTGATTTAATGCTTCTGGCCTTTTTCTGGACTGTTACAATATCTGTGTTGATTTTGTTTCGCAGTGATTTTAAGGCCTCAGGTTTGTGTAAGGACTTGCTTTCTTCATTAGCTTGTTGCAGCTGGTCAAGAATCTCACGGATCGATCCCATTTCTTTCTTGACAGTCTCAGCTTCTTCAAGGAACAGACCAAGGTTGCTGTCCATGGTGTTTGATGCGTTTGCCATTTCTACGTCAGGGTCGGGACCAGCTTCAAGATCTTTCATGGCCTCTTTCTTTAGATCCACATAGCTCATGAAGGATTTGGTCATTAGGTCATTCATCTTCACAAGTTTTCAAATTCACAAACCTGGAGAAAAAAAAACCCACATGACATACAGATTTTGAATCATACAGTAAAGAAGTTACTACAATTTCAAAGAGAGAGATGACCTAGTTGATTGAACAGTACTAACATTAAAAAGCTTAAAACAAAGCCATGGACGTTCTTATGATTGTTAGCTTTGTCGAATCTGAGATCAAATCTACATGCAAAAATGAACCATACTACGTTTTAATTTCAGAAAGAAACCGACAACGTAATCAGCCAATTAATGAAAAAGAAAACTCACCTTTCTCAAATGGGTAAGAACAGCAACAATTGAACCTTCAGGGAGAGATTCAAAATGGAAGGAGGGTTATTGTGGATTAGAAGAGGTTTGATGGCAAGTGGGTTTTTAATAAGAGATTCAAAAACAGAAAGATGATCTTAGGATTTTGATATGGAAACGCAAGCTCAGCTTCTGTTGTCGATTTGAGTGAAAAGAGGGTGCTTAAAAGGAAGCAGAAACCCCCCAATAGGAGATCGAAATAAACTAGCCGTTAAGCAAGCCTCTCCCCAACGGCTATATATGCTCTCGTTATGTACTGGAAATTTAAATATGTAGGGTCAACTCTTCCACCAGGTGAGTCAACATACCGGATATTAAAATTTGAAAGAGATGGAGGGGCATGGGATTTGGAATATTACATTATCGATCCCTTGATTTTTTTTTTTCCCATAATGTTATTAAACTTAGTCAAGTGGGTCAATTTTTAAACCTCCTGGCTCAATTGTTTTCTCAACTCGAATTTCCAATTAAACACATGGCAATTGGTTCGATTTAAATCAATTAATTTTATTGGTCCAAATGCAACTTTAATTATCGATAAAAATTTCAAGATGATAATTTTTTCTTACAAAATATATCAAGACAATGACAAACTAGATCGACCTCAATTCTCTCATGACTCAGATCATAGATTTTATTACGTTTAATAAAGATTCTTTTATGAACTATTTTTATTTAAATATATTTTAAAAATATAATCTCATAAAATTAAACATCAACACTTATTTGACATAAGTTAACCCTATAGAAAACAAAACAAAAAAATCATGAAGTTTATTCCCAACTCAATGAGGGGAAGGAAAAAAAACTTAAGCTAATAGAGTTAACTCGTTAAATCTATGATCGTCATGAGATTTTAATGACCTTATAAAAAATAAATTGAAAACAATTATGAAGCTCAATCTCCAATAAAACTAATATTGAAAGATGAAATTGAAAAGAAAAAAAAAAGACACCAAAAAAATGACTCAAGACATCCTAAGTTAAACTAGAAAATCTATGACATAAGTTATGAGATAAAAATAATTTTATAGAAAGTAAATTGAAACAAACCACTAATCCCTAATTAATGATGAAATTAAAAAAAAATCAATCAACAAAAGAGAAAAAAAAACTTGAGTAAATCAAGTTAACTCATCCAACATGTAATATGAGTGATGACTAAAATAACCTCATAAAAAGTAAATTAAAAAAATTATAAGGTTCAATTCCTAATAATATAATGTTGAGGAAAATTAAAAGTATGAAATCTAAGAAAAAAAATATTCTAGTAACAGTATTTTTTAAAATAAGTACAATAAAAACCAATTCATTTTTTTAATTATAGTTGTAATTTGCACTATATATTAGTGCGTGTATATGGACTTCTATATTTAGTTAATGTAGCAGTTTTCATCAAATAAAAAATATTCTTAAATCAATTTATATATAAATTAAAGCTAAAATAAATGTGTAGATCAAAACTCAAGTTTTTTTAATAATCTTAATTGCATATTATTCACATCAATTCACGAAAACAAAACTCCACTATGAAAACTTATAAAAGTTAACCTCAGATTTTATGTCAAACTCATAAAATTAAAATAAAAATAAAAAAAATCGAATTATCATATATTTCGTGCTTGTTTGTGTATGGTTTAAGTTATTTTTTAAAATGTTTTTTCGTTTAGAAATATATAAAAAAAATATTTTTAAAAATTATATTTGATATCAGCATATCAAAATAATCTAAAAATACCAAAAATATTTATTTAAAAAAATTAATTTTTTTCAAAAATATTTTAAAAATACAGTTTCAAACATTCTGAAAAGAAAAAGTAAACCACAAAACTTGCCTATCATGGACTTCAATTTCATGACACTATGCAAGCAGCGTTAATGGTGACTACCTTTTGTTAAATAAAGAGCACAATAAAACTACGATTATTATTATTTTTTTACGATTAAAATTACCTCAAGCAGGCACTTTTATTTAAATTTTTAAAACAAGATAGATTTTGTTTCTTAATCCTTGTATATATGAATGACGTTTTTAATTTGGATAAAATTTAATAATTTGTTTATACTTGAAGTTTTGAAATTAATAAATATAATTGTTTGTTGATTAAGAATATATTTATTAAAACAAACTAATTGTTAAAAATAAAACATTTAAAGCACATAACGGTAACTAGTGTCGAGGAATGACAATGGATCAGAATGCGGGTGGTTCTACAGTCTTGAATCCATGGAGCTGGACATGTATTTGGACGCAGCATAAATGTCAAATCAAGGTTGTCAATACTATTTTGATGTGGTTTTGGTTTTTTATTGGAACGGAATATTTTGGTTTCGAAGTGTTTCGACGTGTCCTTTTAGAGTTGTACTGTTCATATATAATTATATATATATATATATATAATTAATTATATATAATTAAAATATTAATTTAACAAATATAATTTAAATTCAAGATAAATTAACTTTAAATTATACAATACAAACACAAAGTCAAACAAACATAATCTCAAAATTAGAAACATCTCTAAAATTCAAAAATATTATGATAGTAAAATGTTCTAAAATAAAAGAAATATTATGATTTTGAGCCGGAATGGTACCGAGACGTTCCGGCCGGAATTTCTAAAACGGGGCGGAATTAAAACAAAGACGAAAACGACGCCGTTTTGTCTCGGTTTTTTTAATGGCATGTAACGTTCCGTGCCATTCCAACCAGAACGAAATGGAATTAACAGTTTTATATATTTTTAATTAATTTTCATTAATTATCATTTCTTCACATTATATATTCGCAGTTATAAATTAAACCCCAACTATGCAATAAAATTAGAAATTTAAATGAATTTTCTACGGTTGCAAATTAATACTGTACGAACCTTGAGATCAGATTTTCAAAATTAATTGACAACATTAATTTCAATTGAAAAGATTAAACACCAATTATGGGAAAAATCAATACATTAGTAATCGAACATGGTTAGCGATTTGAGCGATTTAGAAATTTTTTTAAATTGAATTGGATTTTGATGATTTAATGAAGACGTATATTTTTTTTTAGTTTGGTCATGAATATTGTAGTGTGGATTATTAAAAATTATTTATTCATGTTATAAGTGGGAATGATGAAAATATATAAATTGGACTAAATTGAATTGATCTTAGGTGTTTTAATGATTTTATGAATGCTTAAAATTGGTTAGAGATTTTGAATAAGTTGTTATGAATCTAATTATTATTGTTATGTTTGGTGTTTTAATGATTTTAATTTTTGAAATTAGTTGTTGTTTTTGAGATAATTATTGACTGGAAAATTGAGAATTTTTAAATTATATGAAATTGATGGATTGTATTTTAATTCCTTTTAATATCTGTCTCTAATCTCTATAGCCTTAATTGTAAGGTTTGCTGTGCCTAAACCAATTGAAGTTACCTCTCAAGCCTGGCAGCTGTTGTCTATTTTCCTTTTTACTATCGCTGGTCTTGTTTTGGCAAGTTTGTTTTCGGCGGTACATTGTTTGCTCGAAATTCAAAAAAAAAATCATTTTAAATGAAATTCTTTTGGTGTTTTAAATTATTTTGATGTGCTGATGTTAAAAATAATTTTTAAAAAATTAAAAAAAAATATCATTTCGATGTATTTTTAAATGAAAAGTACTTTAAAAAACAATCGCAACTGTCCTCCCAAATATGCTGAAAGTTGTGGCATTAAACTTGGTTGATGAAAAGTTTGGACATTGAGTTTATTCAAATAAAAATTTAGATATTTAGCTTATTAAATGAGATGTGGGGACATTAAATAGATTATGAGCATAAATTATGAAATGTTTAGACATTAAAAATTAATATAAAAATGTATGGTGACCTGGATGAGTAAGTGTGTTTAATGGAACAAAAAGATCTGGGTAGTAGAGGGTACTGATTTAAGATATTTTCTTGGAAATATCAGAAGGAAGAGAAAGTAGGACTCACATAGGAGGAACCCATTTTAAAGAAGCTTTAAATAGATATTTTTCATTTTCTTCTTTGTAGTAAGATAATTATTTTATTTAATTATTTTATGTTAGCATATTTCTAGAGCAAGTTAAAATTAAAAATTGATTGATAAATCCTCTCCTGGAAAATGATCTACAATTTCGTAAACTATAGGAAGCATTACTAGGGTTGTCAATACCGTTCTGTTCTGGCCGGAACAACTGGAACGTTCAATGCCATTAAAAAAATTAAGACAAAACAACGTCGTTTTTGTCTCGGTTTTAATTCCGGCCCGTTCCAGAAATACTAGCCAAATTCCGGCCAGAACGTCTCGATACCGTTCCGACCTTAAAATCCTCCTTATTTTGATTAACTTATGATTGTGTTTCTAATTTTGAGATTATGTTTGTTTGATTTTGTGTTTATATTGTATAATTTAAAGTTAATTTATCTTGAATTTTAATTATGCTTGTTAAATTAATATTTTAATTTTTTTCATATATAATTAATTATATATGAACATGTACAACCCCAAAACGGCACGCTGAAATGCTCTGAAACCAAAACGTTCCGTATCAATGAAAAAATAAGAAAGGTAACCGAATCGATAATTGGAACCAACCTAATAATATAGATAGAGAAAAAATAAGAAATTAGATTGAAGCAATCAAATAAGTCCCAATAGTAAATAAACATGGAATCCTGGCTATATTTATCCACAAAGCACCCTACCATCTCTCCTTCTGTAGGTAAATCACCACACCTGATTAGCTGAGTTTTCCTGTCATTATAGACGCAGACCAAAACAAAGAGACACCCCCCCACCTGAACCGGACAGCAACTGTACTTTTCGTAGATATCATCAAAAGAAAACAAAAACCTATTGTGTCAGTCATGAGGGCCGTAAAGGCAGCTATGGGGGATGCAGTGTTCACTGTCATGTGGGTGTTTGTGTCTTCCATGTTTGGTTTGTTTACAAACCTGATAGTTACTGCTCTTGGTCTTCAAACCCTTGTCTGGGCTCCTGTGCTTGCTAATACTTCTCTCATCTTCACCTTTGTTTTCTTGTTTAACTTTCTTGGTGAGTTCTTAGGTGGTGCCACTTTTAATCCAACTGGCACTGCTTCTTTTTATGCTGCTGGGGTTGGTGGAGATAGCCTCCTCTCCATGGCCCTCAGATTTCCAGCTCAGGTATACAGATTATTACCGTTTCAGCATCGTTGAATTGACCTGGGTTATACTTGATCATTGCATGCATGTCTTTCTTCTGTTGATCATTTGTTGTTGTTTTTGCTGGTATTTGAGCTCTTTGTGTTTGGTTGCTTCTAATTTTGATTAGGTTCAACTTTAAAGATTGATTTATTTTTGTTCAAGCCCTTAATTTTTTTTCTTTGTAAAGCTGGAAAATGGAAGTTGAGTGGATCTCACTTTCCTAGGGTCCCTCCTTTTCTTCCCCTTTTGTTTTTATGTTTCTTTTCTAAGTTTTCTTGGACCTTTCAAGCTCTGTAATTACCTATCTTGGTAGCAAGCACGATGTTTGGTAAATGTTGCTTGTGTATCTTGAATTTTCTGAAGGAAGAGCGTTGACCCCCTATGATCCATCTTCCAGGAAGTAACGCAGTTTTGAAAGGGACAACCATGATTTACTTTCCAAGGAAAATTGACAGCCTTTCTGTCCAAAGAAATAACCAAATTAATTATGCCAAGCTTTTGCGAAACAGGATTCAATGCTAATTGTTGAACTTTTTAAACAATTGAATGTCTCCTTAACAGGCAGCAGGGTCTGTGGGAGGTGCATTGGCTATCTTGGAGGTGATGCCAGCGCAGTACAAGCACATGCTTGGGGGGCCTACTTTGCAGGTGGACTTGCAAACCGGAGGCCTTGCTGAGGGGGTTTTGACCTTTTTAATGACATTTGCTGTTCTAGTAATTATCCTCAAGGGCCCTCGTAGCGCTCTGTTGCAGGCATGGTTTCTTGCCACTGTGACTGTAACATTGGTCAGCGCAGGGTCTGCTTATACTGGTCCTTCCATGAATCCTGCATATGTGAGTATCTCATATTTCCTTGCTTTTTAATTTTGGTCACCTTTTCTTCTAGAAGATATGTGTGGTGCTTATGAATCCTGCAAATTATGTGACAACCTATCTTTCCATGCTCGTAGTTTAGATTTTTTGAAGCACAAGTTCCTAAACAATCCATCCATGGCTCACATTTGCTGATATGCAAAGTTTACCTTGCAGGATTCTTTTGAGACTACCAAGTAATAATTACTCTTTTTAAGAAAATTATCCAATACTCCTGGAAAATGTACTCCTCTCACATTCATGAAGACTTCGTGGTTTTGATGAATAAATGATTGCAAGGGAGTTTATGAAATGAATTCGGATTTAGGAGTTTTTGTAGTCTGTTCTTTGATGGTATATTTTTTTAATACCTGCAATTGGTGCCTTGACAGTTCTGTGCATCTATGAGATAGAAAGGATCTCTTACATGTTAAATTCAAGTTTTGAAGATTGACCCTGCTGCACCATTTTTTCTCTCATTTATCAAGACGACCATGCAATGCTTTCATATGATTTTTTATTTTCATTCCAATTTTATATTTCTTTACTTAGATAATAGAAGGGCTGTGGATGCATCCACATATGCAGAGGTTAAGTTAGTGCGGTTCTCAATTGTGAGTGCAAATTCCCGATGCTTATCTGCAAATAGATTCATCTCTAAAGTATCCTTGAATAGCGAAAGTAGACAAAAGTTCTCAACTCCATATTGTTTAAGGTTGGTGTTATCTCATTTTTTTGTAAAGCACAATTTTTTTTTATGAGAATACTCCAACCTAACCTCTGAAAACTCTTGCCTCCAATGTTGATGTTCCTGTGTGGCGATCAGACTTCAACCATGAAGTGGGCTAAAACTAAGAGTAACATTTTTGTTCTGTTTTTTTTTTTTTTTCCTGGGAGGGGAAAGAGGGGATATAAATATCTGTCAAAATTGGTTTATAAGCCACTGAAAATGAAAAATTCTCACCTTCAGGGGGCAAGGGGGTCATGCCTTTTGTTTGTTCATTGTTCTTGCACCAACCCTGTTACAAGAACCTGTTTACCATATCATGTCTGTCATCCCTCTTCCATCTCTCTTCTGTCATTGCTATCAACCCTCCTTCTTTGCATCTGTTTACATGCTTTTTAGAACTCTAAAATTGACTTGCCATGTTGTTTGTGACAAGCAAATTGTGAGAAACTAACTTCTACTCACGTTGAACTCTTGCATGTTCTTCTGTTGCTTTTTAACCTTTAGAATATCATTTCGTTATGGTCTGAGTAATGATCCATATCATCGTAGCATCGTTATTTATCTACATGGATCAAATTTTACAGATCTGAGAAGTTCGTCATAGCACTAGTTTTCAATAAAAGAGAACGTGATGTTCTGAGATATAATCAGATCATGGAGCCTTCTTGTTATAAAAATAATAATTACGGGTCCTTCCTTCCAAGGAACATTGCCTATCTAAAGCCAGTATAGTCCTTGTATTTGAACTAGTGGTTTATTTTTTCTTATGTTTATCAGCTTACTTCTTGCATCACCATATATGCGTAATACCTGCACGAGGTATCTGTGTATGGTAGTAATCTCCCTTTACTGGTCTCCTCCACAGGCTTTTGGGTGGGCATATGTAAACAAATGGCACAACACATGGGAGCAGTTGTATGTTTATTGGATCTGCCCCTTCATAGGAGCGATATCGGCTGCCTGGGTGTTCCGCGTCGTCTTCCCTCCTCCGCCGGCACCGAAACAGAAGAAACCCTAAAATGACATGCATGGCTTAGTTGTCTTCCCTCCTCCACCAGCACCAAAACAGAAGAAAGCCTAAAATGACATGGCTTGGCTTGGCTCAGCTCATTGTTGTTTTACATTGCTTGATAAGTTGAGAGGTGTCGATTGCTATAAGAACTTCTACCATTTCATTTGATCAGTCATGTTGGGGCATCTTCAGTTAAAGGTGCATAAGCCTTTTTCGACCATTTCTTATTATTGACGTTGTCAATTTTGGAATACCTTGTTCAAGTCATGTTGTTCTTGCCGTTTCTGTGTGCAGAATTCATTCCTTGTGAAAGAGCTCTTGGTTCGGATAGCATTTTTAAAAAAAAACTCCTAGAAGGCAAGATTTCGGGTGAAAAGATTTTTACTTTCTATTCTTTCAACGATTTTATAAAAAATCATACTTCTTTTTTTTTGCCTAAAACATTGTTTATGTTTTTCTTGAGAAAAAACCATATTTATTATCATAATTTCTTATTCTTTCGAGTTGTTCTGATTCATCGAAAGGGTTTTGAAGAGCTTTAAAGCATCTCATTACGTTTTTTATTATTAAAATTACTAATATATCCTCATCATAATTAAAATTACAAATATAGAATAATGTTTTAGCTTTTATCATAATAGTTTTCAGGGGTATAACGTGGTGTTAAAGGGCTTGAGATTTGACTTGCAGGTCTTGGATTCGAGTTAAGGTATGCTCACCTTGTAAAAATTTGGGACGAATAATGGTTAATTTTAAATATTAATGATATTAACAATAATAATGGTATTAGTAATCATAAGTTATTATGATAATGATGATAATAACAATATTGATGGTGGCAATAATGTTAATGACAATTAAAATATTAATTATTTATAGTGATGGTGATAGTAACTATAATGATTGTGATAATTTAATAATTATAATAAAAATAATAATTGAAATAATTTTTTTCATTTATCCTAGATCAATGGTCTAGAAATATTTGTGGCTCAATGTTATATTTTATTTTTTGACTTATTTTTTTTTAATATCACTCAATTTTCGTTTAAATGTATTAAACAATAAATTTATATCAATTTAAAATTATATATTTTATTAGAAATTCGTGTTTTATAAAAATTGTGTCTAGATTTATTATTTTTGCTCATATTTATAGCATTATAGAAAAATTCTTGCACTCTTAAGATTTTTTTTAATTTAAAAAAAAAAAAATTTGATTGCAGCAAAGCAAAGATCAATTAAAGTTATCTTTTAAAAAACATGTCAGCAATATTTGTATTCTTTCATGTTAAAGAAATCTAAAAATTTCCATACGATCAAATTCAAACTCACGTATATATCACACTTTAAGCTTTCAAAATAAATAAGTTTTATTTATTTATTGATGTACATTCCTTTAATTTAAAGAAATTAATCATATAATACCACTTTATTTAAACTTTACACATAAAAAATATTAATTGCACTTTACACTAATCTCACATTATCTCTCTAATTAACACTAATTCAAATCTAAAGTACAATTAATATTCTATTACCGAAAGAAAAGAAAAAACCCCTATAAAATGTCAGGTTTCCAAATCTCTGTGAATCACATCTCTTCCTTGTATTTTACTCTTCAGAGAGACCGGAAAAAAATAAAATAAACTTCCACAGTACCATCTTCAGCTCCGTCTCGCGCTCTCTCTCTCAGACTTTAATTTCTTACAATAACATTTACGTGTCTAATCCCCCCCTTTTATAATATCAATAACAAATTAGGAGAGCTGGATCCATCACAGGAACCAGAGCATTCCTTGACATTAAAGCCGCCTCCGCCGCCACCCCCGGTGGCCGCCTCCACTAACGGCCAGATCCGTTACCGCACTCCCTCCTCCGCCGAACTCTTCCTCGAAGCCGGCACCACCGCCTTGTCCCCTACCAACTCCGATAGTAAGCCGTCTACGATGAAACGACCTGGCTTGCGACACGAGTCATTAAGTGATAAGATCAAGAAGTACAAGGGAGTGTTGCTGGTGATTTCGATCCCGGTGCTGTTGATTGCTTTTGTGCTGTTCGTGATGCCAAGTCGTGAAGACTACGAGTTTGGAGAAGGACGAGTGATTCGAAAGATGTCTCCGAAATCTGGTATTGATTCGAGGAGTTATGCGGTTATTTTTGATGCCGGCAGCTCAGGGAGTAGAGTTCATGTTTACTGTTTTGATCGGAAATTGGATCTTGTTCCTATCGGTAAAGAACTCGAGCTTTTCTTGCAGGTATTTATTGTTACTAATGATTATTTATTTATCAATCTTAATTAATTAATTAATGCAATGTGAATTATTATTTAATAAGTTTGAATTTTAGTGAGGGGTGGTTGTTATTTTTTTGTGCAATTGGTTGATTAGTGTAGAGAAATTGAATTCGTGGAAACGATATAGTGGTGGGAAAGGAAATTGGATTTAGATTGTAAATGAGAGAATTAGTTAATATTGATTTGCAGGCTGTTTGGAAACTGAAGTTTTGCGTAGAAAATGAAATTATTTCAACACCGTTTACCTAATGCTAGTGTTTGTAAAGCCTTAAGCAACATAAATGAATTCTACGACCAATTAAAATTAGAGATTTTTATAGAGAAATCACACTAAAAGGGGTGAACCATCCCATTAACAAGCCCCCCCTCACACACGTGCTTGGTGTAAATGATGTATTTTCATTAGCTCAAGTGAAATGAATTCCACAATTGTAAAACCTATTAAAACAATTGCAATTAAATCAATTCTATCTACTTAAATAGTTGAAGTCAATTCTAGCATTGAATTGTTTCCAAACAAGCTGCTATATTTTCAGAGTTAGCTGTCAGAGACATCATAATGGAAATGATTACAATAGCTTTGATTTTTACTGATAGTAAAAGAGTTTTTTCTTCTTGTTGTTGTTTGTAGTGGAGGTGAAATGTATTTTTCTAGTGGACTGATTTTGAGGTTTAAGAGTGAGAAGAGTGGTAGAGAATGTATCAGATCTGATTCCAGGGCAATGTATTAGGTGTGATGCCATTGTTACTTGGCAAAGTTCTTCTATATTCTTTTGAACCTTTCCTCTTATTTTAATCTCTTGGGTTGAAGTTGCTTGGTAAGTTTAGGAGATATCAAAATTGGTGGTTTTAAAATGCTAATTGTAACATCCCCAATTTTCCGGGAATACTTTCAAATAATTAATTGTAAAATACGAGGAATAAACGCACACACTATCACAAATCCTTCTTACTTAGCAAGGTTTCAAACTTTTAAAGAATATAGATCCATTGATTTCCAAGACAGTTCATTGTTAGTGGTATCGGTCAATTGGTTCCCTTCAATCAGTCAACCGCTTGAAAGAATTAAACAGTAAATTTGGCTACCGGCAAGTGAAATGGCACTGTTTAGGTTCCCCAAATGAACCGGTTGACCGATTGAAATGCAAAACTGGCTATTGTCAGTGGTATTGGTTGATCTACATTCCTCAGAAGTTTGAAATCTTGCTAAGTAAGAAAGATTTATGATACTATATATTCATTGCATTTTACAATTAATTGTTTGAAATCTGTTTCATACTGTTTTGTATTACAATATGTGTTTCTGATGTTGTTTTGGTTATATAGCTTAAACCAGGTTTGAGTGCTTATGCAAATAACCCAAAAGAAGCAGCCAACTCCCTTGTTTCCCTGCTTCAGAAAGCTGAAAGTTCTGTGCCTAAAGAGCTCCAGCCAAAAACACCTGTCAGAGTTGGGGTGGGTAAATTCAGATAGTTCTTGTTTACATTATTATTTGGTTGAAACTCATAATAAATAAATTTATGATAAAATGATGCAATGCCATGTATACTACTCAACTTTCGATTAGTTGGGGTTGCGTTGGGGTTGCTTAATTACTTCTACTGGCTTTTAAATGTTTCTTCAGGCTACTGCTGGTTTGAGGGCATTGGGAATGGATGCATCTGATAGAATTTTGCAAGCAGTAAGTTGTTGTTTCATAGTTTATATATTGCTTGTATTCTCATGATTTGTCATGATATTGCATACTTATAGCCTTTTGAAATTCATGCTTGAAGGTCAGGGATCTCCTGAGAGATACAAGCACCCTTAAATCTGAGGCAAATGGGGTCACTGTTTTGGACGGCTCTCAAGAAGGTTCTTATCAGTGGGTATGTTTCATTGAGTTTTTTATACACATCACATTTGTGCTTGTGAAGTTAGTTAGATGCAAGTTTTTAAACATTTTGTTCCATAACAATAAATGCCTTGTGACAATGCTGGCGATTGTATTGACTAGAGAATGAGGAGTAGGGTTTAACAATATGCTATTTTAATACAAGTATGAAAAACTGCAGTGTCCACATATTAAGTTGAAATCAATAAAACGGTGTGAGAATTGCTATCATAGAACTTTTTTTTTCTTGTTAACGTGGGTATCCGGGCCAGCTTGTGCTCACCTCGACTAATCTTACGGGTCCTGAAGTGAACAACCAGTTACTAGCCTCCAGTGGTCCTGAGGTTTGTGAGACTTGAACTGGTGATCTCTAAAGAACAAACCTAAGGTCGGATCATTAAGTTGCACCCCTTTGGGTTACTATCATAGAACTAGCTAACACAGAGTTTGCGGACATTGGACATAACAAAGAATAGTCCTGCCAATTTTTTTATTGGGTTCATCAAGTTGGCTAGAAGTGCTGTTCCTGCTATGGAAAAGGCTTCTCTTGAATTCAGATGAAAATATGAGTCTTCATGCATGATTTTCTTACGGACATAAGTGAATCACTAAAGTGCAAACTACTAACACTTAACTGATTATATTTGGTGTTCCCATGCACTAGTTTCTCCTGCTTTTGTTTCTATTTATGCTACCCCTTTTCATGTGCTAAAATGCACTGGTTATCAGTTGTATAAGCATTTTTACATCATAGTACCTCTGCATTGACTTTTGTTATAGCTCATGGTGTGTTTGTGTTTCTCCTCTTGTAAGCTTCACTTGCTGATATTATTATCGTATATCATCCCTAACTGACCACAGTTTTTGAGATAGACAAGAAGAATTCCTCAAAACAAGGTGCCCATGTATTATTTTATTGCATTTAGAAGGTCATATCATGTGACATGTTGAATCAAAGATGAGGATTTTTTTCTCTGTATTCTGTCCATTATATTATGGTTTGGTCTTTTCTTACTTTATCTGGCTTGTATTTTGCAGGTGACAATAAACTACCTCTTAGGAAATTTAGGCAAGAAATATTCAAACACAGTTGGGGTAGTAGATCTTGGTGGTGGATCTGTTCAAATGGCATACGCTATCTCTGAGACGGATGCTGCAAAGGCACCAAGGCTATCTGATGGAGAGGATACATATGTGAAGGAAATGTTGTTGATGGGAACAAGATATTACCTCTATGTTCACAGGTTGGGCTCATCAGTAGCTGTAGCTTTTGCATTTTATCAGGCTCTTAGAATTTTGTTATGTACAAAAGGAATTTTGGTACAGTTATTAGCTGTGCTGTGGAGACAAGGTTGAGTAATTTTATGACTGTAAGTTCATAATTTGACTTTGGCATCTTTCACATGCAGCTATTTGCACTATGGCTTACTAGCAGCTCGAGCAGAAATTTTGGATGCTTCAGAGGACTCTACCAATCCGTGTATCCTGGCTGGTTATGATGGTAATGAATCACTTCTTTTGTAAGAGGCCTGATGAGTTTTGCATTTCATTTTATCATGTTTCATCTTCTTTTGTATTTAGAGGAATTAAACTTCATGTGAATAATTTGTTGCTGCATAATTTGCTTTTCAGAAGATGAATAACTTGTGTATGATTAGAAGACATTAGTTAGAATGTTAGTTTCTATGTCCAATGACAACCGTTTAACAAAGTATATAATTATCCAAGGGGTCCTGGCGTGAGTGGTGAGGGCACTCTCGTCCCTTAAGAGAGGTCAGGGGTTCAATCCCTCCTCTTGTATGGAGATGGTCATTTGGGGAGCACTTTCACCCCTTCGGGGCCCACCCGGTGCGAACGTGGATTAGTCTGGACCAGTGTCTAGGACACCGCGTGGTTTATACCAAAAAAACAAAGTATATAATTAAGAATTTGGCCAACATGCAACTTGATGAATGAGACATGATAGCATTTGATGTGGGGGCTCATGCAATGGACATGCTCTTATCATGAAATTTTCTCTCAATCATTCCTTTCTCTATTGTTATCAGTGGAAAAGTGGAATGATACTTGCAATGATGTGTGGTGTCTCTTATGATTTAAATTTTCAAATGCTAACAATTTTTTTCCCTCTAAATTGCATCTTTTAGATTGTGAACTTTTTCTCTAGCAATTGAGCTTCATTCAGGATATCTTTTAAAAAATATTATAATGAGCTGTGGTTATACTTTAAATAACAGCTATATCCTGCATATATGGTGTTCAGATGAGCAAATGGACTAGTTAATAAACTTTCATTTCCTGGTCTCTGAAACAGGGGTATACAATTATGGGGGGAAAGACCATAAAGCATCGGCTTCTCCATCTGGTTCAAACATGGAAGACTGCAGGAGATTAGCTCTTAATGCTCTCAAAGTTAACGAATCAACTTGTACACACATGAAATGTACATTTGGTGGAATATGGAATGGTGGGGGCGGCGATGGACAAAAGAATATGTTTGTGGCATCGTTTTTCTTTGACAGAGCTGCTCAGGTGCTAATCATCCTTGTATTTCTTGTTGAAATTCATGAAGGCTTACAACGACTCCCCCCGCTAGTATAGTATGCTAACTATAGATTTTTTACATTTATAGGCTGGTTTTGTTGATTCCACTGTACCAGATGCCAAAGTTCAACCTGCTGATTTTGAGAATGCAGCGAAGCGTGCCTGTGAAACTAATCTAGAGAACGCCAAAGTCATATACTCAAGTGTGGATGAACATGATCTACCATACATATGCATGGATCTTGTCTATCAGTATACATTACTTGTAGATGGATTTGGTAATTCCTCCGCGCTTGTTCAGAGCGAGTTGTCAAAGTTCCCACTAACTTTGGCACCTGAGAGCTATGCTAATATGATCTTCTCTTATTCTTTGGTCACTCTTTGCCTGTAGCTTTGGATCCATGGCAAGAAATGACGCTGGTGAAGCAGGTCCGGTACCGTGATTCTCTTGTGGAAGCTGCTTGGCCACTGGGCAGTGCCATAGAGGCTGTGTCATCACCAGCATAGCTCCAAACTGCACTAGCCAGGTTAGTCACCAAAGTGCATAATTCAGCGGGAGCAACATTTTCTTATGCAGAGAGTTAGCCGGATCCACATATTGCTTCAGAAGTCCGTACAGAGTGAGAATGGAAATTGGATTTTTTTTTACTATAGCTTGGGAATAATGAAAAGAATAGCCCCATTTATCATCATTTATAATCTCCTTACATAGTGCTTCATTAACACTGAGCGAATGATTCAATTCGATTAGTTCATTTTGATTACTCCATTTTTCGTCCCCGGTTCCCTCTCAGAAATTGGACGGGGCAAACCATCTTCGCTTTTCGTTCTAGCGAATTAGATTTTTATATTATTATTTCCGATTTTCCCTATCCTCAAGTCTCACCCTATTTGTGTAGTCTTGCAGACATTGGAGACATAGAAAGATGGCCAAACTTTGCTGGAAAAAACATTCTGTTTTTTTTAATGAGTTTCTCTTTTTTCCCTCAAAATATACACTATATAATCTTTTATTTTTCTCTCACCCATATTAACAATAATTTAATTTCTTCAAGTGGGGTCTTGGCCTAGCGGTTGAAGGAACTTGTTTCTTTCTCTACACCAGGGTTCAAGTCCCATCATGCACGTTTGTCATCTTTCGTAGTGCTTTACATGCTCACTGAGTTTGCAGGATGTTCAGTGAGTCCGAGGGATTAGTTGTGGTGCGTGTAAGTTGGTCCGGACACCCTGGTTATCAAATAAATAAATAAATAAATAATTTAATTTCTTTCCTCCCGCTTGAAGCTAAAAACATTTATGCTTTTAGCTTATTAACACACCAAAAATCTCTAAAAACTTAGTACATCCATGAAAATTAATTTTATAAAAATCACTTATATAATAATCTACCTTCATATATATCTGAACCTCATATCAAATGCCGGCAGTGTGAATTGAAAAAACATTCATCTTGTCAAAGCCATATTTGTCTAAGAATACAAATATTTTTGTACTAAACTAATAATGTTATGGTAAGAGCAAAAATAACACCTAAAGAAACGTTGTTAAAATGTACTTGAATCAAATTTTGTGGTGAAAATGCAGAACCAGAAACTCATTTTAAATCAATGCATTGTGATTTAGCTTTTGAATTTCTGAATTTTAAGTGATTGTAAGAAAATAAAATATAGAGACTTGGAAGAATTAAAACTAAACTGCATGGACCGAACTATAACTTACCACGCGTTTCCCCATTTTGTTCCTCTCTCTGGAACCAATCACTCATAGCCACCTGGGAGACTTGCTTTACTACCGCCTCCCAGGTATTATGTGCAGTGATTTCCTTTCTACAAGTAGCAGTGGTACCAGCTCAGCCATTTATACCTGTAAAAGCGCATACGTAAATGGCGGCTCCAACCTTCATTTTGCCACTCTCTGTCTCGCCAAGCAAGCAAATGTCGTCCAAATCTTGTAACTGAGAGCTTGCATATAAATACAGGTACCATTTTCTATTCATCGACTTCTCTCTAAAGCTCGAGCGGTACTTCATTCAGCCATTTTCACAAACAGATTGTGTTCCGCTTGACAAGTTCTGTCGACCAGTAGAATGCAGGGAATCAGAACCATAAGATGTAATCTTTCGAGATTTGCAATTCTAGCACGAACCCATTTGAATTTATCACATTTTGAACCAACCCTCTTTGCAAATCCAACCGTTGAGAGAACCTTGAGTTCGAAAATTTCAATTGCTCTCTTTTCTTTCTCCACTTCACGTCCTGAAACCCCAATCACACCAAAGAATCTCAAAGGCCCAGAAGAATGTTCTAGTGACAATGAAGATAATGGCAGTGATATGGACAATGATGATGATGATGTTAGAGGGTTGAATTTAATCGATGATGGTCTTATTCAGGATGCGAAGACCATTGTGAGTATATTACAAGAATCCAGTGACAATCGTGTGGAAATGAAAAACAAGATTGAGCAATGTGTAGTTAAGGTGTCACAAGACTTGGTCTTGGAGGTACTTTCTAGGGTACGAAATGATTGGGAGGCGTCGTTTACTTTCTTCTTGTGGGCCTCTAGGCAGCCAGGTTATGCTCATTCTGTACGTGAGTATCATTCCATGATTTCTATTCTTGGTAAAATGAGAAAGTTTGATACAGCGTGGGCGTTGATTGATGAGATGAGAGGAGTTAAGACTGGTGTATCACTGGTGACTCCACAGACTTTGTTGATCATGATTAGGAAATACTGTGCGGTGCACGATGTTGGTCGGGCTATAAACACATTTTATGCCTATAAAAGATTTAAATTTGATATGGAGATTGATGAGTTTCAGAGTCTTTTGTCAGCTCTTTGTCGGTATAAGAATGTGCAAGATGCTGAGCAGTTGATGTATTGCAATAAAGCTGTATTTCCGCTTAACTTGAAGAGTTTTAACATTGTGCTGAATGGTTGGTGTAATTTGATTGGTAGTCCTCGTGAAGCAGAGCGAGTTTGGAGGGATATGAGCAAGAGGGGTATTCGATTTGATGTTGTGTCATATGCAAGTATGCTGTCTTGCTATTCAAAGGCTGGTAGTCTTTATAGAGTGCTCAGGCTCTACAAACGGATGCAGCAAATGGGGATTGAACCGGATAGGAAAGTTTATAATGCAGTCATCCATGCTCTTGCGAAGGGTAGGCTTGTGAATGAAGCTTTCAACCTCATGAAAACAATGGAGGAGAAGGGTGTTGTTCCTACCATTGTCACATATAATTCACTAATTAAACCTTTATGCAGGGCAAAGAAAGTAGATGAGGCTAAAGATGTATTTGATGACATGTTAAAGCGCAGCATATCTCCAACCATACGCACTTACCATGCTTTCTTTCGCATTTTAAGGACAGGGGAAGAAGTGTTTGCTCTCTTGGAGAAGATGAGAAAGATGGGATGTCAACCAATTAATGATACGTACATAATGTTAATTAGGAAATTTTGCCGGTGGCGTCAGCTTGAGAATGTCTTTAAGTTGTGGGATGAAATGAAAGAGAATGGAATCAGTCCTGATCGTAGCTCATATATTGTGCTTATTCATGGTCTCTTCTTGAATGGTGAGTTGGATGCAGCCCACAAATATTACACAGAAATGAAGGAAAGGCAGTTATTACCCGAACCAAAGATAGATGAAATGCTTCAGACCTGGTTGTCTAATAAGCAAATGGCAGAGAGTCAGACCACAGAATCAAGAACCAATGAATTGGATTGCAGTCAGTCATGCGAGCAAACCAGAGACATTCCTAAGAGAAGTCATGAAAGAAATTTTCTCCGGCTAGCTGAAACGAGAAAAGTTGTGAGAGAGCGAGGCTTTTCGCTTTGGGAGCCGTAGGTTCTTGTGCATTGAGTAATTTAAGCAGTCAGAGAACCTGCAGCATCAAGCTTCCAAGAACCTCAGCAACAAAAAATGCACCAAAAATAATGGAGATCGCATCTTCATCTCGCACCATTACAGCATAGTATCTGTAAAATGCTGCATAATTTATCTACAGGTTTGCAGATACATACATGTTTGTCTGGTGTGGATGGAGAACATCTTGTGTTTAGCATTATGCCATGTTATTCTCTCTCTTATAATAGAAAAGTTTAGCGAGAAAAATGTTTTATTCTCTCTTATAATCATGTAAATCTTTTTCAATGTTTTATAGAGAGAAAAAATAATTTAATCACGGGAAGAAAGAGATTAAGATGAGAATTAAAAGTTTGTAATAATTTAATCAGTGTAGATAGATGTGCACATAAAATTAAGATATGAATTAAGAGTTTGTATGAGCGACAATGTAGTGATAAGAAATGAGTGTAAAAATGAAAACATTTTTTATAATTTAATCATGCATATTTATATTGTTACTACAAATCGTATAAATTGAAAATAAGAGTGGGCTATAGATGTGAAATCATTGTTTTAAAATGTCTTTTCGTAATATTAATAGATAATATAATTAGGATACAATTAAATCCTCTTAACTTTTGAAAAGACAAGAAGAAAATACAAAAAAAGAAAAATATGTTTTTATTGATTTGTATATTTTTCTCTACGTAGTAATGAGTTTATACAGACTTAAAACATCATAATGAAATATTATGACTGTTCATACAGTAGTTATATTTTAATTTAAAATGAACATATATTATTCGGTTTATTCTGACAGTATCAAATGTTAAAATTAATTGTGAAAAAAAATTAATTCAAAAAACTAGTGTCACTAGCATATTCGATTCCAAGGTGTCCAAATCTCATCTTTTGATATTATAAATTTTTATTACCTATTACCTAAAGAGCTAAAACAGCTCGGGCTGTTACTGTTCACGCAGACTGAAAACACTGTGGGCTCGCAATTTATCTCCCTGCTTCGCGCGAGTTTGTGCTCTTTTTTTTTTTTATACACAGGCTTATTTTTGTATTTTCTATGGTGGAGATAGACAGATGAGTGGATGTGGCCGAAAGGTTCGCTGCGCGCTGCACTGGCGGGGGTTCGAATCCCTCGGCCTACCAAAAGTGCTTTTTTAGCAATGCACAGTGCGGTCCAAAGCTGCTG